>JARHVA010000050.1:1480000-1532500 GCA_037957365.1 Torreya grandis
TAAAAATTAAAAGTAATATTTATATGAATAATCATAATAATAAAAACATTAAAATTGAAAATATGATAATTTCAACATGATGAATTTAGAAACTTCTTCAAACCAATATTATTATAAAAATCTGTATAATTTAATGTTAATAATATTATTAAATTTAAAAATAAAAATAATATTTTAGCTACTAATATTATATCAAATTCAGAAAAAAAAATTAATTTTCAATTATTTTGATATTTACAAATAAAGTAAAAAAGGATTGCACATTAAATTTGAGACATGTCAATATTCCCACAACAAATATTATTGTAGAACAATGGAGGACATTTACGGTCTTTAATAAGAATGAAGATATTTTATCTGTCAAGGCGGAGAAGGGAAAGGCTACAATAATAACAAATAAAAGGGACTATATATGATATCAGAATGGAGGACCATTTGAAAAAATACGGGAGCTACCAAAGGCTTACTTATAACCCAATATTATTTATAACCCAATATTATTGACAACTATTGGGATTAAAAACATACATAAATGTTATTGACAACTATTAAGTGTCATCTTTTGATGAAGTGGCCAAGAAAAAAATAAATATAAACAAAGAATATACGGTGCTCAAGAAATCTACAATGTAGATATGCCTTTGAGACCAATTGCTGATACTATTAATTCTCCTACCTACAACTTCGTATCTTTATTGGCAAATGGGTGTCAAAATGACATTGTATTTTATATACGATTCAATAAAAGTTATAATATTTTTCAAGGATAAAAAGGTGGAAAAAAATGATTTAAATGTTAGAATTGATGTAGTATCCCTTTCATCAAGGTTTTTATTGGAAATGTAATTAAAGTATTTAAAAGATGTGTTAATGAAGAAACAATTTTATTTCTACTTTTTAATTTAAAGTTTATTTATTTTTAGTTAATGGTGTAATTTTTAAAAAATTGAAGGGATGGAAATGATTTCATTTCAATATTTGGTTGTGGTCAATCTATATGTAAATAAATTTGAAGAAAGGGATTTTAATTCTTTTTCTTTTAAATTTGTATACTGAAAAATGTATGTTGATCAACGATTTAATTCTTAATATTAAAAAGATAGATCTAAGTGTGTTAAAGATACTAGCTAGTAGAGCTTCTATAATTTGTAATGAAGACAAATGGGAGCAAGAAACTTAGTATTTTGAAATATATTTAGGAGGATTGAGTATAAAGGTAATAAAAAAGTGAAGTCTCCAAAGAAAATAAGAAATAGCTATAACGAGCAACAAAAATTATATTCCACAACAATGAGACCTGTAACTATCTTGATATACATTGAAGTAGTATCTCATAGAATTCTAAAATTACTAGATTGAAAAACATTGAAACTAATTTCTTACTAAAAAATAAATAAAACAATCACTTAAAATTGACTAGATTGAAAAACATTGAAACCAAATTCTTACTTAAAAAAATAGATTAAAAAATCACTTAAAATTAACTACAAATCACATAAAACCATGGTTAAATAATTGTACTTACAAATTTTAATGCTCAAACATCCACATGTTGCACATCCCTGAAGGTTAAGCTTTCATTGGCTATTTTTTTAATTTCCTTTTCAACTTTGAAATTTCTATAATTTAAATTTTTTTGGAAACATTAGTTGGCTATATACAAAGAAACTCATCAGCTCCGTAGATAGCCTCCATCTTGTGGTAAGATGGAATTTGTACATCTTGATGCTAATAAATTAAGAGAGTCTTCACAAGCAAGATTTAACAATTTTAATACAGGCAATGCCACGATTACTTGGTTTATCCTTTTAATACAAACAAAAATAGAAAATCGTTATGACGGCAGTAACAGGTAACCCTCCTCTCATGCGCATAATCCCGACATTTAATCCCTTCCTCAACTACCTCAAAACAGGAAGCGATGAATAACAGAAGCCACAATTGACTTCATCTGTAAGAATGCCATCTCTTTGCCCAAACATACTCGAGGCCCCGCATGAAACACAGGGAATTTATATGGACTCTCCCCAACAAATTCCCCCTTGGTCAACCATCTCTCAGGCTTGAACTCCAAACAACCACTGCCCCAAATATTTTCCATCATGGAATAACTACTGTAATTCAAATTACAGCCTTTCTCCACACGAGTCCCGTAGGGCAAAACGTCATCATGAGAAGCAAATTTACTGTTGACAGGCACAGGAGGGTACAACCTCATCGAATCGCACAGAGCAGCATTCACATATTGCATATCCTTCAATTCTTCAAAGCTCATCAATTTCTCTGGAACTTGTAAAATTTCAGAGTGAATGGCTTCCTCCGGATGAAAAGACAGCAGCCAGAAAAACCATGCGAGAGGAAGGGATGTACTATCCCTCCCGCCAACATAAAGCTCACAACCATCTCTTTCAAAAACAGATCCATCGTGCTACTGGATTTCTTATCACATTCCAAATAATCTTGTTTCCTGAATTGATTTAAATTGTTCGAACGAGCTGCCATAAACCTAGAAACCAGATCCTCTCTTTCACAGCCTCCCCATTTCTCAGAGATCTCGCTTCTTCGGGAACGCACCACATTCAATGCAAATTCGTCCACTACATTAATCGCTTCGCGTAAGCGCTTTTCAGAACAGATGTTGAGCATGCGCTTGATTCTCCATAGAAATGGAACGGCAGAGGCAATCCTGGCGGCGGTGATATCCGTAGCAATGTCAAAGGCTTGTGATAACTGTGAGGTGGGCAAGGAAGGAAGGAGGCAGCAGGGATCCACCCCAAAAGTAACCTTGCAAATAATATCAAAACCAAACCTCTGCAAATCTAAAGACGTACCGGTTTCGCCTGCATTTGAGAGAACAAACACGAGACGGTTCTGAATTTCCCACTGCATCATCTCCATCACGAAGCTTCTCAGAGACTTGGTATTGAACTTATAGCTGGCGGTCTTTCTCTGCATCTTCCAAAGCTCTCCGTCGGCATTGAATATACCTCGCCCCAAGAAATCGTGGAGAACATAGGTAATGCGTTCTGCCTTTGGATAATTTTCAAAGTTGGTTTTGAGCATTTGCTCTATGTTACTAGGATTCTCGGTTATGATGTCTCTTACTCCGCCTGGCCGTTCGATCTCAAAGGTATTGGTTGGCATCTTTTCAGCTGTTTCTGTGAACCAGTGCAGAAACCTGTGGCGATTTCTAAAGCATTAGAAGGCGGAGCCGACTATGGGATAGATAGCAGGTCCTCTGTTGCGGTTTTGTAATCTTTCTTCTTAGAAAACACAACAGAAAATACCCAACTAAAAAGACGAGGAGCCCAAGAAAAACCTGGTTGCTAGCCATTTTCAGAGGAATATGTGGATTAAGGTGAGGAGCTCTGTATGCTTATTTCCCACCACTCAGTCATGTATGGAGCTTCCTACACAGACGATCAAATATAGTTGACAGATGTAATTTTCATTTATTTCCTTTACCAAAATTTTCCATTGCATGGAGTTTGGTACACAGCGAACCAATTACAATTGACAGACGCAGTTTTCATTTGTTTGTACCAATCTTTGAATACAAGTGCCGTCGCGTGGATGGATTGCTTTGAAATTTTATTGATTGGAATATATTTGCTTTACCAAAATTTTCGATTGTATGTGATTTGCTTGAAATTTAGTTGATTGGAATTTATTTCCTTTACTAAATTAGTTGATGAGAATTTATTTCGCTTACCAATTCTTTCGCATCATCCCCGTTTTCAGTTATGTGAGTATTTATAAATTGATTGATTTTAATTGAAATGTTAATTAATTTTTTAAAATATTTAATATTTTTTAATATAAATTTATATGATTTGTTGAGAGTTTGGATCTCATCAATTTATAAGTATTGATTAATCATTTCAAGTAAATATTTTTTAGAACTGATATTAAACACATACTTGATTGTGGACCCCACAAAGAGAATGAAGAAAAAATCTTGAAAGTCCCAATAAATGTAACATTGGAGGGAAAGAGACAGAAAGAATCCACCTCAAAAGAAACCTGCAAATATTGTCAAACCTAAACCTCTGCAAATCTTAAGATTTACATTTTTGGTATGCATTTGATAGGTCAAGTATGAGGTAGTTATGAATCTCTCACTACACTGTTTCCAACATGAAGCTTCTTCGAGACTTAGTATTGAATTCATAAGCTTCTTCGAGACTTACATGGAAATCTTGGCAGTGCCAATAAATGTAGCATTGAAGGGATCCACGCCAAAATAAACCTGCAAATATTGTCAAACCTAAACCTGTGCAAATCTTACGATTTACGTGTTTCGTATGCATTTGATAGGTCAAGTATGAGGTAGTACTGAACTCATAGTTAGCGATCTTTATTTGCATCTTCCAAAGCTGTCCATTGGTATTGAAGTTACCTCAACCCAAGAAATCGTGGAGATCAAAGGTAAGGCATTCTCCCTTCGGATAATTTTAAGATGTCTCTTACTCTGCCTAGCCACTTGGACTTAAAGCTATTGGTTGGAATCTTCTCAACCATTTCTGTGAACTAGTAATAAAACCTGGGGTAATTTATAAGGAATTCAATGGAAGAGTTAGTCATGAGATAAATAGTAGGGTCAATAAAATTTTATTGTAATTTTTTTTTCATAGAAAACATAATAGAAAATATTTAATTAAAAATATGAGGAGGGCAAAACAAAATCTGGGTTTTAGCCATTTTATTATGGTGAGGATTTTTAAATGCTTATTTTCTATCATTTAGTCATGTATAGGTATTCATAAACAGAGAACAAAATACATTTTAAAGACATGTAATTATAGCATTCTTTCAAAAAGAGTTTTGGAAGGCTCCTAATTTTTGGTTTTTAGCTATTTTGTTATAGTGAGGATTTCTACGCTTATTTTCCACCACTTTCACGTATAGATATTCATAAATAGAGGAATAAATACAATTGAAAGACATGCAATTCTAACATTCCCTCAAAAAGAGTTTAGTAAAGTTTCTAAATCTTCAACCATAACCAACAAAAGGAAACTACTCGATAAAAAAATGCCATCACCAAGATGGATTCACTCAAGGTCTATAAATAGGAAAAGATCTTAAGATATTCCATTAAAGGATAGGCTAAACCATGGATGATTTTAGTATTTAATTCCTCACTATCTAAACCACAAAGAAGGCTAACACCTCAAGAGATAATTCTTGTTGCCACATTTAAATATAAAATAATATACAATAACCTCTCTTAATTCTAGTTAGCTTTTTATTGGAGTCATGGTTATGACCCATCAAGATCTGTATTAGGGCTTGTCTTCTTATTTAAAAAAGGCAAGTGCTTCACACATATAGCGAAAAATAAAGTCACTATTAATTTAATAGTAATATGTGTTAACTTTTAATTCTAAGGCTTGACCAATTTCTTCTAAAGTCATAACTTCATAGGTTCTTGAAATTATTTGTTGAAGGGTAAAATGAGAGTTATATGGGTATCCAATATCATTATTAGGATATTCTTATATCAAAAGAAACAAGAATGAATAAGAAATAGAAAGAACTATCTACGCATGTAAATGATGAAATAATTGATTTAGAGTAGAAATGGAAAGCATAATTCTTATGATATATTCATGTAAACAATCATTCCATAATATAGTCAAGATAAAAAAGTATAATTCAACATATATTTCTAGACATGTTCGTAAAATAATTATTTCCAACTTAAATTACTCATCTTAATAATATGCACCAATTAGAATTGTAACATTCACCATAATTAAAATGTTGCCAATTTTTTGCACAATCTATTGTTACAATTTTCCACTATATGAAGCTTCGTACACAATGAACCAAATACGATTGACAAATGCAATTTTCATTTGTTTGTAGCATCACTAATGTCTATGAAATCTATGAATACAAGTATTATCGTGTGGATGGATTGTTTTGAAATTTAATTGATTGAAATATATTTCCTTTACCAATTTTTTCAGTTGTATGTGATTTGCTTTAAATGTAATTGATTAAAATTTATTTCTTTTATCAATTTAGTTGATGGGTTTTTATTTTCCTTATCAATTATTTGACATCATTTTAAAATTTAGTTGATTGGAATTTATTTTCTTTACCAATTTAATTGACGGGAATTTATTTTCTTTACCAATTCTTTCAAATCATTCTTCATTTTCAATGATCTTATTTTTTTTAGAACGTTTTATTTTTAATGTAAATTTATTCATTATATTAATTGATAGGTTTAATTAGTACTCATAAATCGATTGATTTTAATTGAACAATTAATCATTTTTTTTAATATTTAATATTTTTAAATATATATTTATATGATTTGTTTGAAATTTAGTTGAGTGAAATTTATTTCCTTTATCAATTTAATCAATGAAAAATTATTTTCCTTACCAATTCTTTCACACCATTCCCTGATCTCAATGATCTTGTTTATTTTGAAATGCCTTATTTTTAAAGTAAATCCATTCACTATATTAATTGGTAAGTTTAATCAGTGCTCATAAATTGATTTATTTTAGTTGGACAACCAATTAATTTTTTAAAATATATTTATATAATTTTTTAAGAGTTTGAAGTCCACCAATTTATAAATACTAATTAATATTAGTTGTATTGATCACTTTATGTAAATTTTTTCTAAAACCTATGTTGCTCACATGCTTGATTTTGGACTCCACATAAAAAATGATAGAGGAAATCTTGGTAGTGCCAATAAATGTAGCATTGGAGGGAAGGAGGTAGAAGGGATCCACCCCAAAATAAACCTACAAATTATGTCTAAGATAAACCTCTAGAAATATTAAGATTTACATGTTTCATATGCATTTGATAGGTCAAGAATGAGGTGGTTATGAATCTCTCACTACATTGTCTCCAACACGAAGCTTCTCAAAGACTTAGAAAAAAACTCATAGTTGGTTGTCTTTATTTGCATCTTCCAAAGCTATCCATTAATATTGAAGTTACCTCAACCCAAGAAATTATGGAGAATAAAGGTAAGGCCTTTCTCCCTTGGGATAATTTTATGATGTATATTACTCTTCCTAGCCACTTGGACTTAAAGCTATTGGTTAAAATCTTTTGAACCATTTCTATGAACCAGTAATAAAACATATGGTGTTTTTTAAAGAATTCAATGGAAGAGCCCATCATGGGATAGATAGTATGGTCTGTATAAAATTTTATTGTAATTTTTCTTTTTATAAAATATAATATAAAATACCTAAATAAAAATGTGAGGCCAAAAAAAAATTAGTTTCTAGCCATTTTATTACAGTGAGGATCTCTATGTACTTATTTCACACCACTCAATCATGTATAGATATTCATAAATAGAGGACTAAATACAATTGAAAGATATGCAATTCTAACATTCCCTCAAATGGAGTTTAAGAAGGTTCCTAAATCTTCAAGCATAACTAAAAAAGGGAAACTACTCAATAGCAAAATGCCATCAGCAAGATGGATTCACTCAAGGTTTATAGATAAGAAATGTTGTTAAGATATTCCATTAAAGTATAAGCTAACCCATGGATGATTTTAATATTTAATTATTCAATGTCTAAAATACAAGGAAGGCTAACACCTCAAGAGACAATCCGTGTTACCACATTTAATTACAAAAATAATATAATAACCTCCCTCAATTCTAATTAGATTCTTATTGGAGTTATGATTAAGACCCATCAACATCTTCATTAAGGTTGGTATTCCTATTTGAAAAAGGCAAGTAATTCAGATGTAAAACAATGAATCAAGCCACTATTAATATAATATCAATAAATATTAACTTTTAATTCTAAGGTTTGACCAACTTCTTTTAAAGTCATAACCTCATAGGTTCTTCAAATAATTTCTTGAAGGGTAAAATGAGATTTGGATAGGTATCCAATATCATTATTAGGATATTATTATATCAAAACCAACAAGAATCAACAAGTGATAGAAGAAAAATTTACAAACATAAATGACCAAATAATTGATTTGAAATTGGAATGAAAAGCATAGTTTTTATGATATATTCATGTAGACAATGATTCCGCAATATAATCAAGATAGTATAAAAGAATAAAAATGTATAATTCAACATATGTTTCAAGATAGGTTCATAGAGTGGTTATTTCTAACTTAAATTACTTGTCTTAATAGATATGTGCACCATTTAAAACTAAAATATTCACCATAATTAAAATGATACCATTTTTTTAAAAATCTATTGTTAAAATTTCCAATTTATTTTATATAAAATAATAATAAATTCACCATTACTTTTAACTTTAATATTATACTTCTCTCTCATTTTTAAGGATTAAATTTCAAGAACTTATTATCCACTAATCCATGATAAATTCATTGAACTCACAGAAGTCTTATATTCTTCCATAGAATAAGATATTGCAAATGTTATATTAATTAATTTATGAGGCTCGATAACCAATGACTCATTGTAAAAAATCACTATTCATAAAAACTCATGCCAAGTTGTTGTACTCTTCATCTTGTGCTTCAATGGAGGTGATGATTTATGTTCTATGGAGAATTTACGCTTTTCCTTCTGCTAATACAAGGTTATGGATTATAGTTATTATTGTGTTGAAGGAACTGTTGTACTAGGTGGTATAGATTAAAGATGTGTGGCATGCCTAGCTGCATATGATTTTTGATTAGTGACCTCAACCTGCACCAGAGACATGGTAAAAAAATATGGTAGGGTTCCAAATGGTGATCTAGGAAACTCATGTATGTGAATGAATATGCCTTTTAGAATCAAAGTGATAACATGTTTTCTTAGGTACTGCATGACATCCAACGGTACTTGTGGGTGTGTAAAAATCAATTAAAAACACTCTTTCCACCATGTCTTGAGATTTCCCTCATGAGATAGGGCATTATACTTAGGTGTCCATATCAAATTTAAAAATTATTGCATTGGAAAATAGTCAGTGTCTAGGTGCACCTCTCCTTTAGGGTACATCTATTAAGTGAAACATAAAGTAAAGATCAAGAACTAATACTTGAATGTTTGTTTGGAATTCATGTGGAAATTTGTCAATATTTATAAATAGCTCTTATGCAATTTCAACCACTCCTTTGTAGATTTGCTTTTCAGACTTGGTGGTCTACCAGAATCGATGTGTAATACACTCGACCAAGATGCACACTGGTTCATCTTAGATATCTTCAATTGGGATTCCTCTATACCCCCAAACATATATGTCTCAAACTTTTGAAGAATAAAATGCATTTGTGACTTTTAGGGAGTAAGAAAATTGCCCCACATAGATATTCCTAAATCTCTAACCATTGCTTCAGTGTTGATGATGGTGGTATCGAGGCCAATGTAAATGTTATCCTCATTTTAGTGGTTGAGAAAGATTTGCACAATCTCCCCTAAATCATTGAAGTTAGGCATCCAAATAAAGCACTCTACGTCTATGTTTTAGAATAAATGTGGGGTTGCAAGAGCAAGTGGTTATGCAACATCTACTAGATCTATTCAAAAGAGTTTATGTTTTGCCACTCAAAGATAGTAAAATGGATCTTTATTAATATATTTATATTGTCAAAGTGAAACATTGATGCCCATTACTTTTTTATAAGCATCGATCAATATTTTGATGAGCTATGAATGATCCATGGTATCTAACTTCTAGAAATAAGAAAATTTTTACTTTTTGTGTTGGATAAGTTGGATTGGCTCTAGAACTTCAGCTCATAAAATAGTTACAATAGTGAAATTTAGACTTCGTTCACAACCTTGTGCCTTTATAGATTTTGTGCATGTTGGTTTCTGCATAAATACCATATCAAGTTATCCTTTGATATCAATTTAAATGTTGATGTGGAAAATATTATCCAATATAGAAATAAAGGTGGTTAATTTTTGGTGCATGCATCAAGATAAATCATTATATTCTTTGTTATTTGTACTAGAGTATGCAATGATGATGTTGATCGACTACTGATTTGGTGAAGATTAGATCAATAAAGCTTAGGCTATGGCAATAAATTCTTGGGATGACCATTATACAATTGAGATCTTGGTTGATGTGACTGGACGATATATTTTTAGACTTGATTTCTTTGTTTTTCTTCTATTGACATCAAAAATGATATACCTAAATTCTTCTATGCTCGGGTGTCACCCACTATACTTCTAATCATGGTTCCAAAATATAGTGAAGAGATCATCTACAAAAACACACACACATAGAAAAATAAACATAGAAGAAAACATATATATATGATAAATCCTAATCTACTCAGTGTTAATCGACACCCACTCATTTGGCAGAAAGATATCAGTTAAGATTATTAGTGGTATGGCTTAAACCTATAGCCATTCACCCACCCTGGCATAACAGTTCCCTATATATATCTTAAAATAATAGTTCCTTACTATGATATTTCACACATAATGTAAGGTCACTTCCACTTTATTTGTAATTTACCTAGAAATTCTATAAAATGACTATTATATTAAAAAATTAGTTGATTTTATGGAATTCCATATGTTGCAGGTTCCTATCATGTCATGCTTTCTTACTCTAATTATGAACTTCATGCATCCAAGATTATCTATGTCGATACTCATCCACCCGATTTAATTTGAGAACCCTATTTATGAGAGACTCATAATCCCCTATTCTCATAACCATTGCAATGTGTAGACTGGATACCAAGTATTCCATAGGCATTATTGCTTCAAGCCCATAGGCCAACTAAAATAGAGTAGAACTTGTAGCCCTCTTATAGTGCATTTGATAGGCCCAAAGAATCATAGGAATGTGATCTTCCCAATCATCCCTCTTCACATCACAGATCTTCATCAACATCTTGCCCAATACTTTATTAGAAGCCTCAGCTTGGCCATTAGCTTACAGATGGTAATTAATACTTTTATAATGGGAAAACATGAATTCTTTAGTAAAATATTTAATAGTATTAGTCAGGAAGTGTGTCCCTCGATCAGTGACAAGATTGATGGGGCATCTAAACCATGTAATAATATTCTCATAAAGGAACTTTATTGTGTCATTTGCCTCACAACTAGGTGTTGCAGCAACTTCAATCCATTTTATAAATTAATTTTTTATAGTGATATTATACTTAACTTTTTTTCATTTACTCAAGGGGACCCATTGTTCAAAAGCTTATTTAGCTAACAAAGGTTGCAACGGCATTTCATCTTTCTAGTGTGGCTTCCCCATTCATTGACCTACATCACAATGCTACACTAATCTATGTACATCCTAAAACAAATTTGGCCACCACAATCCACTTTGTTATAGTTTCCATGTAGTAGATTCTCTAGAAAAATGACCTCTTTCTATTCTTTGGTGTGCTTCCTGTAAGAGCTATAGACTTGCATGTTCTATAACTACCCTACAAAGTACTTCATCCTTCCCCAAATGATACAAGTGCCTATTTATAATAGTATATGCCAAATTTATGGTGACAAACTACTTCTTGTTTTTTTCTTGGTAGTGTGCATGGAATACCCCTTGTTCTAATAAATTAGAAATTGCTTCAAAATTCTTAGGTATCATAGAAATTAAAAATAGATGATCATTACTTCCCTATTTGTGATGTGATTTATACGATCTATTGCAACATTTTCTTTACCTAGTTTGATGTTGATACAAAATTAAAATTATTAAAAGAGCATCAACCATCATGAAATTTATCATATGAGCATAGGATTATTGACTAGGTAACATAAAGATTAATGATCTGTGAGAACTTCAAATAGTGTCTAAAGAATATAATGTCTAAATTTTTGTATTGAAAAAACTATAACCATTGTTTCCCTTTCAAATATCATGTAACTATTTTCTATGTCTGACAACTTTCAGCTTGTAAAATGTATGGAGTAGTCTAATCCACTATGGCTTAGCTACACAAGTACAAAACTAACTATAATACCAAAAGAATCAACATGCACATGAAAGGGCTTAATCCAATATAGAAAGATGAGAATAGATGTAGTGACCAATCACTTCTTTAGTCATATGAACTTTAATTGATACTCAAAATTCCAAACAAACTTTATACCTTTGCGTAATAAATAATCCAATGGGGATGAAATGGATGCATATCCATTGACAAACTTTTCATAGTAACCTATGTGACCAAGAAAGAATTGTACTTCCATGAAGCTGACTAACTAGGGAATACTAAGAATGACTACAATTTTGGCTTGGTCTATTAAAATCTCTTTAGTGCACACCACATGACTAAACAGGACGCCAAAAGGTGTAAAAAAATAAACACTTTTCAAATTCAAGTAAATGCATAAGCTCAGTAGCATTCTAGACTGGGGCACATCTTGGACAAGTGATCTTTAAGAAAAATAAGACTAATCAAACATCTAGATATAAAGGCAGTCACCACTGCTCTAGAAAAAAACTACATGTGCATCTTTTAGGCCAAAAAGCATTACCCAGTATGCAAAGGATCCCTATTCTATGGTAAAAATTGTTTTATCTATGTCTTCTTCTATGATGGGTATTTGATGATATCCACTAAGCCCATCTATGAAGCTGTAAACATCATGACCTATGATAGATTCCAAAACTTCATCTATGAAGGGAATCATAAATGGATCATTCACACATGCATTAGTCAAATTTTGATAGTCACCACATACTCTAATCTCCCTTATTTTATTATGTTGCACTATCGTAGGACTAACCCAATCTACCTTCTCTATAGGATAGATTATACCTACTTCCTACATTCTATCTAGTTTATCCTTCACTTTTAGCTTCATGTTTTGATTCAACTTATACGGCCTTTTTTTTATGGGTCATGCACATTCTTTGAGCTCAATATGCATTTCACCTAGGGAAGGATCTACTCCTATAAATTATAAAAAAATTATGGGAAACACATCTTGATAATCCTACAGGAGTTGCATAGCTTATGAAACTTCATATTCAGTCTAATAGTCACCTATATGTGCCAGTTTATGAATCTCCTCATTTTTTATGTTTTTCGTATGTTTTTTAATAGGTTGCTAATAAATATTGATTTTTTCCTCAACAATAGATTTTTTTAGAATTATTTTCCCTTATTGCTCTAAAATTTGTATGTTATGTAGCTTTTGTTCTTCAATAGGTCTTACAACTAGATCTTTTAATGGTTCTACTAGCCATTTAGGTTTAAACAAATATGTTAGATTGATGTCACCATTAGTATCTAAATATTTAATTTCCTCATATTATTCATTTATTAAATGGCATGGATGCATAAGAGATTGTTCTTTCATCTTGGTAGATTTATATATTTTTATTGTTCCATTCAAATCACAAGTTATGTTCTTATATACAATATACTCTGTCATTGTGCTTAAATCCTCTATGCACCCATGGCATAGGAAATTTTTTATTTTTAGTAGCACACTATGAACCATAGGATTCTCATCTTCAAATAGAAAAGTTTGGATGATGTACTCTACACCTGCACCTAGTGCTTGGTCTCCCTTTAACATTCTTGATGTATATACCAAGATGATGGTAAAGGGGCAAGTGTGTAATGAAATATATGAACCCAATACTTAGGTGCCACATGTTCTTCAGTCCAAACCTGAACATATTTGTGGATATGGATTTTAGGCCACTCACCTTCCTAAAAGGAAGGCTAATTACTTTTGATTACCTATGGTTGTTGAAATCTACTAATCATAAGTTTGTACGCATTATCCTAATCGAGATGATCATTTTGATGAGTTGTCCACCATGTCACTTTAACTCCCTTTAAATCATAATTCAAGGAATTGACCCACTAATTTATCATAGTCACATAAACTTGTAGGCACAAAATGAATCGATTGATATCCTCAGTCATATAGTATGAAGGAAGTTGTCTTTCTATGGTGAAGACCATTCTCATAAGTTGGATTTTATGATCACCATGAGCCTAGTTGAGTAGATGTGTATCTGAGTCTCCACTTATATACAAATATATTTCCCAATTAAATGTATCTTCACTATTTAGCTCTATAGAATCCTACATATGATCATCTACTTGATAGAGAAAATCAGTTTTTGAGAGAGTAGGCAATCTAACAGCCATGGACACACAATAATCTATGAAAAATTGAGGTGCCAATGGCTTAGTAGTTATTATTTTTGGCTTCTATTTTTTAGATGTCTTCAGCTTTTTAGTGAATAAATATTGTACTTGAGGTTTATTGTGCGCATACAAGAAATTATGCTCGACTAGGCATAGAACTTTTCAGTTATCCTCAAATTTTACCTTCATCTAATTGGTTTCTTTTATGACATAAGGAGACTTTGTTTCAAAGAGAATGATGTAGGGTTTATGTAATTTATGTAAAGGAATGATTATAATCTTATCTCCCTAATGTTACTCTAACTTATTTTGCACAATATTGATAGTCATCTGACCATCATATGCCTATATATTGCCAATTACCATAGGATAATGAGTTTTTGTTATCTTCATGTTGATGAATTCAAAGTCATTTCACAAGCATAGTTCTATGATTTTGATCTCAACACATTATAATCAGCCAATGGGTTTGACTCTTCCATAATCTACTAAACTCTGAGTCACTAAGCTATAAATAAGAACTAGCCATCCAATCCCCTCCCATGTAGACCTAGGGATCATATTAACCATGCTACCAAAACTAAAGACACCATTTATAATTTTATATCATGCAACTTCAATGTCAATTAGTGAATCTACATAACATGGATTCTTTATTTTTACATACCAAACAAGTTTTTATGTCTTATGTTTCCCTCACTGCACACATTCTAATAAATTAAGTAACAAATTTTTAATGTTCTAGAAAATATCTCAATTTCATACTGTACTTAGTAGATTTAGTAAATATATTAGCATAATAACAACTACATTCTATCATATAATATGCATAATCTAACCATACATTTAGGCATTTATTGATAGATATCCTTCAATAGTGGCTTGGTGTTGAATATTATTCAACATCTATGTAGCTTCATACATTAGCCCCTTTTATATAATTAGGTCCAAGTAATTATCCTACTTTGATTTTTGGATTTCCTGGTTCTGAGGCATTTTGAGAGGAGGAAATCCTCTCATTATGTGTTGATGTCTTGTAATATAATTTATAAACACATCGTCTTTAGGTTGTGCACTCACCATGTTAACACTTCTAATAACATTTTCTTTTCTTTTCTAGAACATGACATCCTTCTATCTCATGCTGCTCATATACCTTATAGTATGCATAGTAAAATTGGCTTTAGGGATTCAAAGGATAATTGTGTTTCACATGGTTATACTCTCCACATAAGTAACATTACAAAGGAGGGAATTGATAATTATTTCCTCTTCCACCTTAATAACCCCATTTGTATCTACCCCTATATCCTCCTATGTTTGAATGATAACCTCCTCTATAACCTCCTTGTTACTATGCCATATTCTATTTTTGGTTTTGTTGGGTATTATCTCTAATCCCAAATTATTTTTTCATAACTAACAGAGTCCAACTAGCTTATTGTTGTTGCATCAATATCAAATTCCAAAGGGTTGACTAATAGTATTTTGGTGATGGTGGTGTCCAACCTGTTAAATGAGGGGTCTATCTAGCCATACCTTAAGGATGATACTAAGGTAAACTAGGAATCCATTACGTACCTACATGGTTTGTATAACTCTTATCAACCTATGGACCTATAATTATCTATTTTATCGCGGATACTTATTTCATAGCAATGATGAATACATTATTTTTAATATCTTATTTGAGCTCCTATAAAGCCCTATAATTATTTTCATCATGATTGTACAATTTATAAAAGTGGAAATACAAATTCTATGGGTTTTTTACATACTTTTATAGGAGATGGCACTGTATTTTTATGTGCCACTACTCTACAAATTTCATATAACTCTATCTTGATCTTAGGATAATCATTCCTATGGTGTCCTTCTTTCCCACACTCCATATAACATAGACTTATCTTATGCTTATTTTCTTCATGATACTTCTCCATCCTCTTCATATAAATTTGGAATTTATTTTCAATCTTAAAACCCACTATGGGAGCTTCCCCATAATCTTAAATTTTCTCCATCTAGAGACTAGCATCTCTAGCATCTGCCTTAGTAGCATATTTATTCTTTGTTATAGAATACCTGATCCTAGAATGTAATAATTCAATAAACCATGCAAATTTATCTTTATCTTCTAAAGTAAAATCCACCTAATTCATAACATCTGATAACCTATGATCATAATCATAGACTAATTCTCCTGACTTCTGCCTAATCTCCTTTAGGTCTTGAAGAATATGACTTATACATTTATTTATTTTAAATTCTATGATAAGCCACTCTTTAACCTATTATAGATTTTCTTGAGAGATATCTCTATGGTATATAAACTCAATTTATCTTTCAGTGGCCTAATTAATTCACACTTCTTTATAGTCTCATCGATAATACCCTTAGCTTTTTGTTTCATCTTATATATTAGTAAGTACTACTCAAGGTTTGTAGACTCATCATATGTCACCGAGTTTATAAACTCTTGTAAAGCACCCATATTATAAATTGGTGTCAAGGAGATCTATTACATAGATATTACAATGGGAGGATATATTATGTGTAATCCTACCTATGCACTAAGAATATTTACCTGCACACTAGGAGAGTTAGTTTATGTACTCTATTTTTTTTTTTCCTATTTTTATCTATATGGTTTCGATGAACCTTATGGCCTCTAAAGCCTTACAGATTGAAGTTTTTTCAATTTTAGTACCCCATCAATGCACTTATATAAGTGTAACTTCTTAACTACTATTTATCTATCCTTTTAGATGAAAACTTTTACTAGAATATAACAAATTGGGTTGTGGGGATGTGTACTCTTCCAGTGAATGATTCTTTCCTATGACTTCTCTTTCCAAGCTTGAACCTACAATTACTTTGTGACTTTGTCATGTTTCTTTATTTAATGCTTCATGTCCTTATTCTATTAATGCCCATTCTTATAGGTTCACAATACATCTATCAACTAATTGATATACCTCTACACTATTCTCATCTTCATATTTGAACATATCATCTTCCTCTTGGTCTTCATCACTTCCTTTTTCCTATCAACATTCATCTTATTATTTCATCTCATTGCTCTTCATTCTTCATTATTCATCTCTTTATTCCTATTCATCATTTATTTCCACTCATTATTTAACTATTTTACTACTACCCTTAATTCTATTCATAACAACCTAGGTATGTTTCTATTTATTCCATATATTTTATTGTCATAGCTCACATTCTATATCCAAACTCTTCTTCTGACTCTTCTTCCCTCATGTCTCCATTTTAGATTTAGGTTCAAGTCTTATTTACTCATCTAATCATTATTCATTATCATGTCACACACACCCTCACACACTTGAGATGACTACTCCATATTAGCTAGAGTAGGTACCATGGCCTAATCCAAAACCAACATCTTCACTAGGATAGGTAGTCACTTCAAAAATTTCCCTATAACTCCTCTAATGAACAAGTCCTTCACAGCTTCAAAATCTATGTATCCTCATACTATAAAAATTAGTTATATATTCATCTAATTTATTAGTAATATAGTGATTTGTTGTTCTTATCCAGTCAATTTCCAATCTTTGCAACTGGTCTACTTTTTATTCAATCTAGATTATAGTTTATTCCATCCTTAGTTTAAATTAATAATATTCCAATCATGCTAACCAATCATCTATCAATTTAGGTAACTCACACCAAAATATTTCATAAATTTATCCATAAATATGTTCTCAAATAATCTCATGAACTGCAAGACTAGTCCTTTTTTATTCTTTTTTTATGAAATTGCATATCCTTTGGTCTAACCATATCTCAATATCTCTCTGCCCTATTAACCATATTAGCATCATTTCTTCCAAAAAATAGGTTCCACATTCATTGCACCACTGTTAGCAGAGGTTCCTGAAGCATCATAACATACTAATGATGAGGATAGCTATGAGATTCTTCATGCACATAGAATAGTTGATCATAAAATATGGGAAATTTGATGGTATAAACATAAGATGCATTAATTATTTTTCATTATTTGATAAATTAAGAAAAACCAGTATTGTATAAACTAAAATAATGAATTCATAATAGTTCAGACATAAAGTAACCAAGATATTACACATGATAACACATACAAGGAACATAACAAGAAATCATACAGGTAACAATAACCATAGAATCTCTATTGATCACTTCTAAAATTTGAACTCTCTTCTTCTTACAAACCAAAGTATATATAGATGTTCCCAATCTATGAATGTTAATATTCTTCTCATACTTGGTGCTAAAAGCAGAGTCTCTTCATATTCTAGCTTATTATAACTCATGAAGATAAGACAAAATAGGTTATACAATGACAAATTCAGTGCATACTGCATGAATATTAGATAAATATCCTATAAAATTTTAAAATCCATTTTCTTCTACCAACAACAACACAAAATCTGAAGAGTAAAATACTTAGATAAATTCCTAAGTGTAAAGACCATTTTTGAAAGCATGCTAATTTATTTGCTTCCTTCCTAACTTATCCACTTCTGTTGAATTCCAATAGAACTTCAAAAACCTTTTTCAACAAAATTTGAAGCCTTGAACTAAGATTTGGATGTTGATATTCCATGGTGACCAAAATTGGTCAATAACTAATTGAGAACATGAAAATTTGAAGCATTTTTTGACATTTTATCTTATTAGTGGTTTGTATCAAGTGTTGGGTGAATTTAAATAATGAGTAAAGTTAAATTTAAGTTTTATAATGTTGATTATAGGACGAAAATAGAGGAGAAGGAAAGAAAGCATTAAATCCTATCATTCAAGTAGATGCAATTGAGGAATGTATTATTTTTTTCCTTCATTGGCTCATTGTTTCCATGTGAGTGAATGAGTTGAATACTAAACAGTTGTGATAACTGAATTTAGTATTTATTTTTTTAGAGGCAAGTCTTCCACTAAACATTACAAAGATCATTACAATTTTAGGAGCCATAAGGTTGGTTTTTCCTTGTAATTTGAAGAAGGCAAAATCTTTGAAACTACAAAACTTAGTGGAGATGAAGGAAAATAGCTTCACTCATGTTGGATTTTTATCACATTGTGTTTCTCCAAGGTATCTATTGTTTTATCTCTCTTTTTTTCTTTATTTATTTCATATTTTTGAATTTCAACATTCCTTACAATTAGCATAATACAACAAACACATAAGAGAGTTCACAACTCATATTTAAAAAAGAATACTACTTGTTTCTTAAAGGTTAAATAAATTCACATCTATTATTACACTTAATTTCAATAATTTTAATTGCATCCATGTATAGAGTAAAAACATATTTAGAGTGTGAAGGAATGTATGTAACAGATGTAACATGTGGTGATTGCATATGAAGGGTTACACAACATTTTGTATGTTATATATGATAGTCATTAGAGATGGAATACATCTTAAAATAAAATTTTAATTGTTTTTCTAGAGAATAAAAAAATTAAAGTAACATATTCTTTAAAATAATATGTATTAGTGAAACTTATATTGGAATATCCATCTATTTTATGGATCACATACACTCTTGTACATAAGTCCTACACTAGTTTGTATACTAGCCCACTCAACTTGTAGCCTTTTGTACCATATTTTTTTTCACTCTTAGGCTTTCATGCCTACATATGTACTTTATATAGCACATCCACATGTCTTCTTGATCCAACCACATGGCTTGTAAGGTGGAACTCTCTAGCTAGGAATTTTGTTAGTTGGATAGTTAGTCACCACAAACCTAGAAGAACAACTATTGTCTAGCAAGGAAGATGAAATAATTGTTAACCACATTATTTATAATTGAACTATTATCCATCAAGGAAGATGAAACAACTATTAACCATCTTCTTTGTAACTGAACTATTATCCAGCAAGGAAGATGAAACAATTGTTAACCATCTTCTTTGTAACTAACATCAGTTATAACTACTATTGTATTATTCATGCTAGATGTATAAAATATGCATCTAACTTGGTGGTTAGTGTGATACATATTCATAACAAAAATAACATGATCCACACATCTATTATGTAACACATGAGTTGTAATACATTTTAATTTTTCCTTGTTCTCTACTAATGAATAGAATTTACATTTTTTAAAATTAAGACTTCCACTCCATTGAATGTGTTTTCATCATTATATCTAAATATATATTTAAACATTCACTCTACATATCCAAACTCTGTTTTTCCATGCTTACTTGGTTCTGGGCCCTATCGTGTGGATCATCTATATCAGAGCAAAATATATATTTCATTTCATATGCATGTAAACATTTAAGCACAACTAGAATAAGAAAATTTATCAATTGCTTATGGTTTATAATATCTAGAAGAATTTTATAGTAAAAATAAAATGGTTGATGCCCAGAAGTAACCTAAGGAAACCCTGGATGTTCAAAGGCTTATTTTTAATGCATTAAAAGCACAACACATTGCATGTTTTACCCAATTTTGTGACATGATGATAAATCTCAACTCGATGCCTTTTAATATACCTCCATAGCACACTCAACCATGATTTCAACAATAAACACCCTTCAAATTATAAGTCACTCTTGACATCCCTTTATTTGAAAGAAAGATCTACATTAAAGCATTAGATTCCTATATTTGATAATTTGAGGCTTACTTCTTAGTCAATTACTTCACTAATGCTAATAAAATCACCTTTTCAGTATTGAATATGTCCATTCTAGTTTCTCATTAGTGGGAGACCTTCAGTATACAACATGCACAAGAGTGTTTTGATCGAATCATGGAAGACTTTAATTGATGCATTGAGAGAGGATTAATACCCTCTTCGACACTTTAAAGATTAATACATCAATTTCTAACAATTTTATCAACACAAGGATTAGTTAGTGGAAGACTACACCAACATGTTGTATGACTTCTTTGCATGTATGTGATAGAATTTGAGTGAACAACATAAGATGTTGAAGTACATTAGTGGATTCTCACCTTATATATGTGCAAAGATGGATTTATTGACTTATATTATATTGGGATAAGAATATTGTAATGCCAAACAGATTAAATCCAAGGCAAAGATGAAGCAAAATTCCATATTTTCATCCAACACGGTGCATAAAGGCCATATCTCACACAAATACACATCACAACCTTTTGTATAAAAGTAGAACACTTATTACAAAGATGAATATCCCAAAAGACTATAAAATTTTTGAATGTTCTAAAATATTCTACTTTAGATAAAGGTAAGAAGAATTCAGGTGATAAGTGGTGCCACCTCCATTGCTCATCCACTCACAATTATTTTGAATTCCATGTGTAGTAATCCTTGCTCACACAATTTACCTTAGAAACCACATTGATGAACAACACTGATCTAAATGCCTCTTATCTAATTACTAACACCACTATGATCAACATCTCTAGGGATCATGAATGTCTCTTCCACACCAAAATTAGGTGAAAGGCTTACCTTTTCATGTCATCATAGATAGTGATAGTCATAATAACATCATTGCACAATCTACAGATCAATTCCTTGTTCTTAACACTACTACACACTCGAAGCCATGTCCTTTAGGATGGATACATTAGGGGAAAAATATATAGGTCTAAAAATAATGTAATTTTTAGTACAAATTAAATCCTATGAAGGATAACATCACTTATGACATCGTACCTATGGAGTTCTATGACATCTTATTGGGGAAACTATATTTGTATGATTGAGAAGTTACTTATCAATCCAAGCCATAACATTGGACTATTCATGCAAAAAATATCTTATGTAATATCTTTGAGGTAGCACCCATTATAAAATCTCCTTGGCCTCTTTTAAGTAATTTCACAAATGCATCTCACATACATAAAAGTTCATGTTGCTCATGGTTCATCTTGACACACTTGCATTAAAGACAAAACTCACTTTAGTAGAATGCATCATTCACACAATAGTAGCTTAATAAGTTATTAAATTAGTGTAATAAAGTATTCATAAATTTTGAAGGCCCTCTAACTTGATATGTAGTCAATCACCACATTGATTTAGTTTCCAGATCCCCTCTTCTAAATATTCCCTATATCATAGATCAGTTTGAGATAATGATGAAATATGGTACTAGATATAAGAGATCCTTGATCAGGGAAAGATTAGGCCTCTATCTTATCCTTTCATAAGTCTAATAATCCTCACACCCAATAATGATAGGTCCTGGTGACTTTGCATAGACTATCATACACTCAAAAAGTAATGATAAAGAATCAGTACCCACTACCATCCATTGATGAACTTCTAGACCATCTCTAAGGTTCACAATACTTCACCAATATTTACTTAAATTCATCTTACCATTAGGTCACAATCCATTTTGAAGATGTGTGGAACATTATATTCAATACATAGGAAGGATTGTATTAATGGTTGGTCATGCCTTTCAATTTAAAAAATGCACCAACCACATTCATGTGCTTGATGGATGATCCACTTAGGCCCTTTATAAACTCTTTTGTCATCATCTACTTGGATTACATTATCATCTTTAAAAATACTTGGGAGGAGAATATGGAAAATATTGCATGCATCCTACACACTTTGCATCAACATAAGTTTCAAACCACCTTAATAAAGTGCACATTGAGTGTTGTGTAGATTCAGTACTTGGACTACATCATTATTCACACAAGCATCCGTGTAAATATAGAGAAGTTCAAATTGATCCAATATTGGCCTACTCCATACAATTTCATAGAATTGAAGAGTTTTATTAAACTTGCTAATTTATACTATAGGTTCATCCTTGGTTTGTCTTAATTCTTTTGGGGTCTCAATTAGATAACATGTGAAAAATCCAAGTTAGATTGGACTCATGTACAAAAACATGCTTTTGAGGAACTCAAGAAACACCTATATGAAGTGACTATTCTTGTAATTCTTGACATTACATATTCTTCCAAAATTCACACCAATGCATCTAATTATGCACTCATTATAGTTCTCATAAAACATGGGCATCCGATCATATACCACTTAGAGACATTCAATGACATGGTGTAAAGGTGATCTACCTATGCGAAATAATTGTATGTTTTTTTAATAAATTAAGAAATGGAACCACTACATTCTGGGGAATCATATAGTTATTCATTCAAATCATAAGCCACTTTAGTTCATGTCAATGTAAAACAAGTTGGAAAATACACAACACATGAAATGGATAACTTACCTATAATAGTTCCATCTCATGATCAAGAATAATAAAGGGAAGGATAACGAGGTACCATATTCCCTTAGTTAACTACCAGTTCACATTCTCATCAAGGTGATGGACACAGGATTCCATAACTTCATAGACTAGGTACCCCTCTTATTACCTGATTCAGACTTCATAGAGACTTATACCAGCCTCATGTAAGGTAAACAAGTTCAAGATTTCTACTTATCTAAATAGATTCTTTACAAGTTTGAACATATCTATGTTCTTGGTGGTGCACCTCACCAATGACTCATATAGGGGGCACACTGTGCCAATATTTTGGGACACTTTAATGTGATAAAGACTATAGCCTCATTGTATTTTTAATTATACTAGTTGCACATGTCCACATATATGGAATTCCACATCGATTATTTCATTATTTGTTACATTGGCAAGCCCATGATTAGGAATCTATGACTTTACACACCTCTACCAGTTCCATCTAGACCATGGTAATTTATCGATATGGATTTCATGACTAGGTTGCCTATGACAAGATGCCAACATGATGTTGTTTTCGTTGTATTGGATAAGTTTTCCAAGATGGCTTTCATGGTCACTCACAATAAAGACATTGATGTAGTTGGTATTTCATAAGCCTTCTTCAACCATATTTAGGTTCATTTTGGGCTTCCAACATCCATCATCTCTGATTAATATCTACACTTTTTAAGTCACTTTTAACAAGCATTATGGGACTTGATGGGCACATAGTTAGATCAATTGATAGATTTTCATCCATAGACATATGGGCAAATTTAAGTGGTCAATCACATGTTTGTTAATCATTTATGAATTTATAACCATGCACATGCTTACACTTGGGATTAAAATATCTTGTATGTTCAACATGCCTATAATATATCCCTACATAGCTCTATAGGTCATAGTCTATTCCAAACATGTCTTGGGTTTCTAGCTTCAACACCTCTAGACATCTCCTACCATGAATCATCTATCACTAAATTTCACACATATAAATTAGAAGAAAACACAACAAATAAGTTTTTATGTTACATAAAATTTATACATTATCAAGTTTAGTAGATTCTCTTTCACACAAAAGCAAATTATAATGAGTGTCATGATTTTAATCGCACACCTCATGCATTTTGAGTTGGTGACAAAGTTTGGTTGCACCTTCATGAGTGTTTCAAAGGTCCACACAAGAAGATAAAATCTTTGTATTATGGTCTTTACACCATTAAGTGTGAAAATAGTGATAATCCATTTGTTCTTGATCTACCTTCATACCTTGGCATGCACCTAGTCTTCAACATGAAACTTTTCAAGCCTTACACTCCACCACTTATTGATCTAGTTGTGACATAACATTCTTATTATTTGGATCCTCACCACTTGTGCCCCATAGATAAGGATGAAATAATTAAATTTTTATACACATACACCCACCATGGCACACAACAACTTTTTTGAGTAGTCAAGGTTGGATAATATGTTGATCAATCTAAGTGGTACACTTATCATAGAATTCAAGTGTAATTTCCTTATCTATAAATAAATGCAACATAAACCATTACTCTTCAATAAAGATTTAACAATCTATGCATAAATCTTTCATAAAATAATAATCTCATCACTTATTTCTCTACATACATATTTCACCTTCTATACACTCCTCTAAATGAAGCTTGCTTACACTCTTTTGCATAAGGCATGCACTAGTTCATAGACTTTTGCACTTAACTCATAGATTTCTTAACCATCATAGTAGTCACTCATAGGCTCACATGCCTACATCTCTCCTCACATCAGCACATCCATATGTTAGCCTACTCTAATTGTATGGATTATTAGATGGCGATCTCTAGTCAAGAATCTTTTTATTTGGATCATAATTTGCCACCAATTTAGAAGCTGAACTATTATCTAATAAGGAAGATGAAAAAATATTAACCATCTTCTTTATAACCAACACTAGTTTTAACTAATCTTTTATTATTCATGTTAAATATGTAACAAATGTCATTGTGTTGGTCAATGTGATATATAGTCGTAACACATAGCCTACTATGTGCATCTATTATGTAACACATGAGTTATAGTACAGTGTAATTTTTTCCCTATTCTCTAATATTTAATAGAATTTACATTTATTGTAAGCAATACTTTTGATCCATTAAATGTGTTTTGATTTTCCTATTTGAATACATTTTTTTGCATTCATTCTATACATCCAAACTTAGTTTTTCCCTACACATTTGTGTTTGGTCCCCTTAGTGTGGATCAGGGGGACTTATTTTCAAAAGGCATTCAAGTTGTAGAGGATAGAGTATATCTAAGAAAGAGGAGACTATATTACAAATACATAGGAATATAATTTATTTTTTTCAATGCTAACATAGTATTTGATGGAAAATTAAAATTCCCTTATTGAATTGATTAATTTGAAACCTTGATAGATGTTGAGAATAAAGGACACTAAATTCCATGGGAAAATAGTAAATTATCAAAGCATGTAAATTCATCCATTCCCCTTGTTCACATTTAATATATTTTTAGTGATTCATAGGATTATAGTGTTATGAAAGAGGGATATTTTGTGATGATAATGAAAGCACCATCAATTATAGAGTACCTAAATATAGAACTAATTTTGTCATAAATAATTTTATCCTCAAATATAAATGTTGTAGCAGAGATGTTGACATGGCCCAAGTTTTTTTAACTCATTCTCTAAAATCATAAAATTAATGAAGAGAGATTAAGACCCTTGGTGTTTGGTGTAATGATATAAAATGTGTTAAATTTATTTTAAGGTTTCTTAAACTTTCTACAATCCAATATATTGATAGCTTGGGCAATAAAACATTTGATTTTTTTCTGAAACAAGAATCGCCCGTATGGTTAATAAATGGAGTGCTCAATTGGATGGTTTGTACCTTATACATAGTTGTGAATGTAATTTGAAGTTTAAGGGATTTATTTCTGAATTTATCCATTTTTGCTCATCTATGATAAAAATGTTGGAGAGAGAACAATTACAAATGTACTTGAAGGAGAAATGGTATAATTTAAATGATTAGATTATAATACCTTTAGTGTGCATATAGATAGATTATCCATCCCTACTTGTAAATTATGACCCCTATCCATAGGATCTGTTATAAAATGGATTGATAGGCAATTATCCAACATAAATAGTTCTCCTATAAATATCATATTCAAATAAGTCTTAGATGAGTTTAAGGTCAACATTTAGGATACATTAGAATAACAACAACCCTAGTTATTATATCCATTTTATTTTGATTTCAATAATTAAAAACATTTGAAAAAGGTGATCAAAAGACCTTACAATGCTAAAAAATGTTAAAAATTGAATGACGTCTAATCGGTCATCAAATAGAAATGTTGATAAGGATAGAAAATGGTAAATTTTTGGGAAGAAGTGGTGAATGTGAAAATTATTTAAAATTTAGTTGTCTTAAAAAATTCCCCTTACTTTAGTCATATATATATGACACAAAAATAAAACCATGAATGAAGAAGATATAAATAATTTTGTGTTAGATGCATTAACATTAAGTGCCATATTTAATGTGGGTGACAAATCAATAGAGGTACATAAAATGAAAATTATATGGGATGGATGTATATTAGAATGCATGGCAAAAATCTTATGGGTACCTAAGGAACACCTTCTATAGTCATAAGTCAAATTGGATAAACGGTGATAAGCATGTAATAAATGGTAACACCAAGAAAGAGAAAGAAAGGTCAAATATTGCAACAACAATTACTTGCATATCAAGAACTATTGAGATAAATTTAAGAATTTAACTCATTATATAGGATAAGATGGAATCAAAATTCCTCAAAATTTGCTTCGTATATTCTATAACAACAATTCATTTTTAAATATGTGTAACAAGGAGATCAAATTGTTAAAACTTCTCCCGGTATCATAGCCAAGTTTCAATAAGATAATGACTAGAACATTTCAACATGTTTCAATTGAAAATAACTTCTTCTACATGTGTGATTAGTGTATATATATGTATAACAAATGTAGAGCCACATCATGACCAAAAGCACTCTAAAAATGTTAAGAGGAAAAAACATGGAACAATGAATACATTCAAAGTTATTGTGTACATTATAATTCCCACATATTACAATCATAGGAACAACCTCATGGATTATTTAGCATTGTGAATGATAAAATGAAAAAAAAATAATAATAATAATAAAATTACATACCAAGGACAAGAAAAAGAGTAAAGTCAATTAGTAATGTTATGAACCTCCCAATTACTTTGACTGGTATACTCACACATGGACACAATACTAGGGGTTTTGTCCACTTTGTCCTACCATTTCTTGAACATGGACAAAACTACATAGTCACATCATTAGATTTGTGTCTCAAGAAACTCAAATAACCAATAACTTATGAGTATGGGTATTTATTGTATGGTTGTGTATCATCTAAACACCTATTGTATCATGCATTATTATAAAATGAAGTGCATGAAAAATGTAAAGGGTGCAAGGAAAAATTTATCCATTTTAAAGAAATTAGTGTTGCTAATACAAGTACTTCATTCATAAAAGAGCCATTATCCTCAACTTAAAATTGTATAATACTTTGAGTGAGAACAAGATTTTTACCATATTTTCTTTTGCATCAGTGTTGATAGTAATAAGGGAATTCAACATTGTGTATCTAGGATTACTACTTGTAGGACACACTCATGAGCATATATATGGGAATTTTTACATATTATTAGCATATTATGGTAGTTAGACACATTTTATTTTCCACATTTCATGGACACCTACATAACATGCCAAGAGGATTCAAATTCATTCACTCCTTACCTTTTTTAACAAGTGTGTGACTTCAAGTCCTTCATGAAACCACACTTTTTGGATGAAAACCACAAGATAGTGGGTGTTAACAAACCTAATATGTCCAAATTCCATGTTGTGGATGGCATACCAGTGATGGAATATAAAGCAATAATAATTAATATCCAATGGCCTCAACTAATCCCAATCTAGTGTACAAAGGATAATGGTGAATTGAAATTGCTATAAGTGTAGTGTCCTCTGACACTTCTCAAATAAATTAAATAAATGGAGGATCTAAAAAGGGAATAAAATAATATATTTAACATTGGGTAAAATTTTAAACAAAGGAAGGTAAATAATACTATATTCCAAACATAACATATTGGGAATGTTAGAGTATGTTGCTCATGCTTGCTAGGCTCTAGGTATTTGTGTTTACCTAGTTTTATCTTATGTGGGGTTTAGTCCCACATTGCTTAGTTTAGCTTGTATATTGTCTTGCCTTACCTATATAAGTAAGTGTTATTCATTATAAGATATAGGATTTTACATGTTTTTGTAATACTTTGCATATCTCAATGTGTGATAAAATTTGATCTTGGTTCTAATTGGTTTCTTCTGAGTCTATGTTAAAGCATCAATGGCTATGGTAATGAGCGATTGGAGAGATCCTGGCTGAAGAGTTTTGATAACTCTTTTATGGTACCAGATTCATCCTCCAATGACCATTACTCAAATTTATTTGTAGATATGACATTTTACTTCTTCATCAATATTGTGGATCCTATTTTATAAAAGCTCATTTTGAGGTCTATTTGTGGAGACATGATGCATATTTTTTGAAAGTTCATGCTTATCTTTGGACTATCCATATACACATGTACTCTTGATTTATGTTGCTTAGAATAGCATCAAAGATTGTGAGCACTCATAATTTATTGGGGAGGAATAATGGCATAAATGGAATGAAATTATCCAAAGGGAGGTGAAACAACTTGATAGAAGATGATGTTAAAGCTTATGGAATGATTTTTTGATGTAGATAAATAAGGTCTATTTTTAGAGTTTACACAACACCTATCACCCACTGCCTGAGATCATTTTAAACCTTGGAATTTTCACTCCACTCATGTGTAAAATAAAATGCTCATCAATTGAAGCTTGCCTACATCTAACTATAGATCACCCAACCACCAGCCTACTCTACCTAGGACTACACTTTGGTTGGCATTTTCTTCATTTGACCTACATTTTATGATCTGATATTTCTAGTTTGGAGTTGTAAACATGATCTAGTGAAGATTCTAGGTGGAATTAGAAAGGTTAATGCTGCATTGAATTTTATTGTTTCCTCATTTATAGAACCTATAGGGAGGCATCATCCATCTTAGCATGGAGATCAATGAGTGTGGCATTGAAATCAACTTGAGAGTGGTATTGCAAATCTAACTAAGAAAAGTCATTGAGGACTATTCTTTTGTTGTGTTATCATTCTATAACAAGATATTACAAATATAAGGTTTACCGTGGCATCCTATATTTTCATAGGTGTTTTGATTTTTTCTACATTGGAAATTACAAACATGTGCTTTCTTGATATTGTCATGGAACATTAAGGTTCTTTTTCCCTTTCTCTCCACTACGTTAAAAATTGGGAAGTGTGGATAGCACTCTCTCTCTCTCTCTTGGTGGCATGTCATTTGCTTACTCAGCATGGTGAAGACAAATACAAATCCACTCTTGTCCTCTCTTTACACAATTATTCATTCATTTTATTTGTCTTAATAGCTATTTTTTTAAAAGAGGAAGTCAAATTCACTTACATGTATATCAAGGTAATTAAAAATACTATTTTTTCTTTTCATTGAAATTTTTAAGTATATGGAAAAAATTTAGTTCTAACAAGTGATTTCAAGACTATAGTTGTTTCTGATTTTATCTCAAAAATTAGATTGTAGTGTTTTTTAATTATTTTGACCCATTTTTATGAGAAATTAAAAAATTATAAAATTTTGAACTGTAACTCAAATTCAATTTCTATATTTTTCAAAAGTGTGTTTTTTTTAATCCAACAGTGTCATTAAATTGTAAAAACTCACTACAATATAAAGTGTCACATTTTGGGGGGTCTCTACACATTGGCTATGCCTACCTTTGATTCAAACTATGGTGACATTTTAGTGGTGATGAATTTGCTATGTTTTGAGTATTTTTGAGGGAATATTGTTTGTTTTTTATGTATTTTATCTCTTTCATTTGTCATATATTGAAGGGTGATGTCCAGTCTGGTAGGAGGTCAAACCCCCTCATAGGCAACACAAACTTTCTTCTTACTTATTTTTTATTAGATTGTCATCATTTATTACACTCATCAATGCATATTTGACTAAGTTTAATGTCTTATTATTGAGTGTACATTATCATTACAATGGGGTTTCATGTGTTATGGGCCTTACATTGTATTTCACACACATACTATCTCAAATGCTTTTTTGGCTAAGCCCAACATCCTTTTCCATGTTGTTGTTTTTAGATGTCAATCATTTTTTGGTGTGTTTGTATATATTATAGTTCTTTTCTCCATTTTCCACACTCTTATATCATCACATGAGATGAATTACTAATTTGACACATTGGTAGTTGTGTCATGTCTTCTCGAGGCCCCTTTATTAGTGCCTCACCTTCTTTTATGGAGACACATCTTCACTCCCTTATTTTTGGAGCATCTATCTTGATGGATTATTTGGAAAGTCAATAGTCTCCTTATTTGGATCTATTCTAGTAAAGCCTAGTTTTTTCCTTCTCTCCATTTGGTGTTTTTTGTGTATGGGTTATATTATACTCGTATTGATTTATAAAGTGTCATGAAGGGTTTGATGATTTAACCATGTCTATCTTCTTGTGTTTGTGTGCTCCATTTTGGGCACCTTTTCATTTCATTAGTTGCTTATCTTTTCCATCACCACCATGGGCCATCAACTTTGAGATACTTATCTATATTTTTGACACCCTTTTGTGGTAGTTGATAGTTTCCTTATTTGGAAATATTTTGGTGTATATAGTGTCAACTTGTTTGGTATTTGAGTAGTGAATTCATATCACTCATGCAAACATTTTACCTCCACTCCATATATTTAATAGTATGGGGGGGGTATGATGTACATTCTACTTATTTATGTTGAGCATTCCTTTCACATGCTATACATTTTTTTACTTTCATCACCACTAATAGTAATCTTGATTGAAGCTATTCTACTGAAACCTAGTGTTAGTTTTTATGTGATCAAGTAGTGGATTCAGACCACTCATGAAAATTAAGTTCCTTTACAAATTGTGAGTAATTAGAGTGTGAACTTCTTCAACATCATCTTTGGAGGACTTGTATTTAACTCTATCTTCTTCTTTTTTATCTTTTATGGGGAAGTATTTCCTACAAGTTTTCTCTCTTTTCTCCACTTCATGAGAGTTATATGTATTTTGCATTTTTTAGTTTTTTCTATATTACTCCTTTGTACATGGGTATCTTGTTTAGATAATTTCTTTTTTGGAACCCATATGATGATTTTTACTTGACTCCATGGCCTTGTTAGTGATTCTTATAGTGACACTAGTGTGGTATCCCCACCAATGACACTAGCGTGGCAGCCCCACCAATTTTTTGTTCTCACTTATCACTATCTTGTTGGAAGGTGTTCAAGTGATTCTTCCTCAGGTTTGTCATTCTACTTAATACATTAGAATATAGTGTTCATATTTAGTGATCCTCATATTCAACACTATTTTTAATTTGACTTGATGGTTACAGAAACTTGACATCCATGTACTCCAACATGATGAATTAGCATCCATAGAAATACATGAATTAACAATTCATCATCTATTGTTATCCCATAGCTTCACTTGAGGGGGGTGTTAGATTATATTACTTATGCTTGATAAGCTCTAGGTATTTGTGTTTACCTAGTTTTGTCTTATGTGGGGTTTAGTCCCACATTGCCTAGTTTAACTTGTATATTGTCTTGCCTTGCCTATATAATCAAGTGTTATTCATTGTAATATATATGCTTCTTAATGATTTTACATTGTTTTTTAATACTTTGTATATCTCATTGTGTGTTAAAAATTAATCTTTTTTTGAATTTTTTTTTTTAATTTTATGTTGAAGCTTCAGTGGTTGTGGTAATGAGCCATTGGAGAGATATTGGCTAAAGATTTTTTATAACTCTTTAAGGGAAAATGTTATGTGTGTTTTGGATATACCATTTAAAATTATAACAAGATGTCAAATGTTTATTTTCCATAAACAATACAAGATAATGACCTATATGACCCAATAATAGGATTTGTACATTTTCATAGATAAGACAATATTAATCAACATATCCCAAGTAACAATGATTTTTATTTTGGGCATAGTTTTAGAATATCTAAACAAGCATTTAAACCATTGATGCATGTGTATGTGGAACAAATGCTTATAATACAAAAAACAAATTAAAATGAAAAGATATGGATAGAAAGGGTAGATGGGGGTATTTACCTTAATTAGGAGGTGAGAATGTTGCTTAAAAGGTGAGTATTAAATATTGGAAAACCTCAGGTTAAGAATTAGGTGAACAATTGTATCAAGATTTTTTGACACCTAATTAAACATGGATCAAATTAGACAAAATTAAATAAGACATTAATATGGATATTCTCATCTAGGCATGGAAACCAAACAAAAAATGGAAAGAAAGATAAATTAATATACCTAAAAAAATAAATGAGGCCTTGAATCATACTTTGCACTATTCAAACATGGTAATGAATGCTAAGGTGAAATTATTAAATATCATAAATTAATATGCGATATCATCTTGTCATGTGATATGTATTTTTTGAATTTTGTATTCCAAACCACAACCAATAACTTGGCCTTACATTTTTACCATAATTCCTAATATGAATATTGAGTTATATTGATTAATTTTATTTTAATATCTTCTATTCAAACTTCTTAGCATTGTTTCTATTCAGTCTTCTTATTATTTATCCATTAACTTGGTAAATATAATGTTTATTAAATATGAGTGTAAGATTAATATTTATTTTAGAAATTTATTTTTAATAATTTTCCATAGCTAAAAATATAATTCAATTAATTTTCAAGTATGTGATCAAAATATATCTCAGAAAATTTACATTTACTAACATTATTCCACTTAATTTCATGGGAAATGTGCTAGTAGAGGTACAACATTATGATTTTTGAGGTTCACACTTAATGATATGTATTTAAGAACATAACATAAGTTGATGATGTAATAAGGTGAGGTTTTTGAATCATTTAACTATAAGGAAATTATTTCAAATTTAGGTTTGGGTTATCATGAATCCACATACTAATGGAGGTTTATTTTGTTCTCAAGGCGACATCAACAAAAATTATGGATCTATTGAAACTTATGTATTTAAGAACATAACATAAGTTGATGATGTAATAAGGTGAGGTTTTTGAATCATTTAAATATAAGGAAATTATTTCAAATTTAGGTTTGGGTTATCATGAATCCACATACTGATGGAGGTTTATTTTGTTCTCAAGGCGACATCAACAAAAATTATGGATCTATTGAAACTTTTAGTCCAATTTATATCTCCATATGTCCAAATTTTCATACTCATAATATGCTAACATATGTTATATCACATGTTAACTTTAAAATAAAATGGGTCTCTGTGGACATGTTAATTTTTAGATTTCACATTAGATTATGAATAGGTCTATTAGTCATGAAGATTTCATGTACTCCACAGCATAAAACTAAATATGAACCTTGATTTAAAACATATCAAAGTGGCTGCAAAGTGAATAATTATTTCACATAGCTTGGTACATAAAGTGTAAAAATTTTAAATTTTGATAATTGTATGTGTAAACCACTTTGGATTTACAATCACATTCTGATTCTACTCGAGTCTATTATTATGTATAATGATCTCTTAATTGATAATATTACCATGTTGTCTAAAATATTAGCATTCATTTGGAAAATTTCTCTCTCATGGAAAATAATGATTCATCCAAAATTTGTGGATTTAGCAACAATTTAGTAATTATTGAGGACAATATACTCACATGTGATGATAGATTCCTCACAAGCAAAAATATGCAAGTTTTAAAGCTCTATTTCCATAATGTCACTAAATCATTTTCAACTTGTTGGCACATTTAGATTCAAAAAAAATCTTAGTCTTTCTCTAAAAAAATTAACATGTTATTATTTGAGTTATTATTTATATTGAGATGTGATAATTTTTAGTCAAAATTTTGTTAACCCTAACTGCAATTAGGTAGCAGTAATTTTTGCTTGAAATTTTCATAAGAACAAACTCATGTGAACAATGAACACAAATGTGCACATTTGATCATCATGTGCATGATTCTTATGGCAATGATGACAACCAATACTTATGCTCAAAAAAGATGTTAATAGATGGAAATCATTCACACTTACTTGTAATAATATTTTTAGTACACAAAGTTTAGTCATTAAATTTTCTACCCTTCTCTCTATTTCCAAGTGTTTTGACTAGCTATAATTTATGTCTTCTCCTTCATCTCGACCATGTCACACATAGTTCCTAAATATAATAGTTTATCTCTACCATCCTTTTATAATATATGCATATGTTTTGGTGGAGACATCAACCTCAAACAGTTGATTTTCCATGCTCTTTTGGTTTCAGGGGTTTCAATCAAACTTGTATTTAAGAAATGAAACTTATGTCATGATATATTTTCTTCCCTTGTACCAATATTTATATCCTTCTATACCCTATACTTCATTCTCAACTAAGTATTGGAAGATGCTCAATGATTTAGGCCAAGGAACTAAAATAAATCTAGGAGTTGTATCAGTAAAATAAATAGAAAAAGGAAATTTCTATGAATTATAATAGATGGAAAAAATTTGATCTAGAAAGAGGCATTAATTTCAAACCAAGACTCTTGATAACCAAGAACAAAGTCGAGGAAGCCACCATGTCATCAATCCATTCTTGACTTCAATCAATTGAAGAAAATATTGACAATATCTTAGACATCACTTCAATAAGCCCCTCAAGTATAATAAGACCTCCATCTCTCCTTTGACTAAAGATAGATATTCCTCAAGAACTACTCTAATGTCTAGTCTTACCACTAATAAAGAAGGAAAGAAAAATAAACCTATAGATCTCCATGATGACCATTATTGGATGGTAGAGTACATAGGGCATCCACCAGGCTAACCCTTAATTCATTATAATATCTTTGGTACAAAGATGACAATATCTAATATTTCTATGTTGAACCACTATAGACACCATTATTTTAGTCATATTGTCATAAGTAGAGACCTAACTAGGTGGGTATAAATCTCAGTAAGAGATTCCTAGTGTTGTTTTGATTGTATCTAAATATGTTTATATGCATTGTTCTATATTGTGTACTTTATTATTTTATGATTGATAGGTGATTTTATTAGCTAATCTAGGATTACAATTTGGGTTTCACTATGCTTGTATTAATTAATACTTAAGTACCTGCTATTATTCATGTTACTAGTTATCATAAATATTTAATGGCTTGGGTAAGTGTACAGAGTTGGGGGACAATTCTACGGACATTTTAGGTAATGTGATCACATTAATAAATAACATGATCACATTATTTAATTAACATAATCATGATATTTAAATTATGGATAATTAATTATCGAGCCAAAATGTGACCACGTTATTATATAATGTGATTATGTTAATAACACAATCATATTACCTATGTTACAAAAAAATAAAAAAATTGAAACCTAAATGTAAATTCAACATTTTGCATTTGAGTTTCCTTTGTTATCCTTCATTTCGATAATCAAATTTTGTGTGAGAGAGATAAAATATTGATAGGAAGCTACTAAATTCATCTTAAGAAGCCACTAATTGATGATGATGCCATGTAGAAGAGATAAGTGATAAAAATATACACTTATTAACCATAATTTTTCATTGTTTAACCCTATTTTAGTAATTTTTAGTTATAATTTGTTTGTTTTGAACATCCCATCCTCCTAACCCTATTAACCCTCTATATAACCCTCTTTTTTCTCCTCCTAATCCTCTATAAAACCATCTTGTTCCTCCTCCTATCCCTCCACTTAACCCTCCCACAGTTCCCCAAAATCCCCCAAGTAGTCAAGAGATTCTAATTAACAACACTGTGGGAATTAAATTGAAATTGAAGAATTAATTGGGAGAATGAGGGACCCCACTTCCACCAACCCCCATCGCACCTAGCTAGCTAATTCCCTAGAGACATTATTAAGTAAAATTGACTCTATAACTAGTCAAATTGATAAATGGACTTCATATAGGGATACTTTTAGGGATTATTATACTCACAAATTATCAACACTTTTGGTCAAGAATAAATAAATATCAAAATCCTCCATTTTCACCGTATTCATTGACCTAGCCACTAATACCCCATTTCCCATAACCACTAAATGACTTATAATCCATTATTGTAAACATAACTTAATCACAACCAATTTTTGGGATTGATGGTAGATGGTGTTTGATTATCCACCATGTAACAACCATGAGGTCGTATTGTATTTTTTGATGAAACTCTATTGTGAGTTTGTCCTCAATGAGATTCTAAACAAGTTTGAATTTAGTGAGTTTTAAGGCTGAGGGAAAGGCTCTACATAGGATCGACTAGGTGTATGTCATGCACCTAATCGGCCTACAAAGATACGTATCTAAAATACACTTGGACCCATGATCCCCTCAATAGTTTAGTAGGTCATGGAGATTGACACTTTTCATGCTCTTAGTTTACTCACTGATACACTCATTCAACATATGAGTAGGTTCTCACAAACTAATGTTAGAGATACACCACCTACTGTGCATACCTGACCTCACCCTTACAGTTCTTGTGGAGCTATGTGTATTGAACCTTATGATGACAATGGTGTTGGTGGTCCATAGGGCTTGGACAATATTCTTATGAGTGATGATTTTATGGTATGCACATTTGGTGTGCAAACATCAACTACTAAATAAATTCAAGTATATTTTATATTTGAATTTAAGTTAAGTTTAAGTTATATTTGAAAATTTAACTTAGCTAACAATTAATTTACATATAAACTAAATAATATATATGTCATTTTTTATGTCTTAGGAAGTGATGATGCCTTCATCATCATAGTCAACATTCACATCATTTGATTTATTACAACCATTGTTTACATATTTATATCCAGATGTTGGCCCATCCACTATTGCATCTATCTCTATTAGGACAACACCTATTACTTATACAGACGTAAAATTTCAATTTAATCTTATGCTCTATGTATATTTAGTCTATGTATATTTTCCTTATAAATTTAAGTTAAATTTATCAACCAAGTATCTTGATACATTATCTCTAACAAGCTACCCTAATATGGATGGAAACACACACTTACCTCTGCCAAATACCCATCTCTGATCTTTTTTGTCCTTCTTTGTATTTTGTGTTCAACCTCTTTATCTCTTTGATCACTTTCCATTTACTAGGTCTTTCCTGTTCACTCTTACCTACTCAATGGATCTTAAGCCTCACTATATTCATTTAATCCTCCTTCTCTACTTGAATTCATTTACTAATCAACTAAATTTTCATTATTTTCTTTTAACATAAACCTCCTTAGTTCATAGTCGATTTTCATGTTCTCTCTCTTTATCCTTGTTCTGTTCTTTACAATCTCCTTATGCATTTTCATAGGTTTTATTGATACTTTGATTTTATCCTTAAAAAATAATCATAATATCATATACCTACTCAATTAAATATCATTTCATTCATCCAACCATTCCACACAACTCCCAAACTTAAACTCTTCACTTAACTCTTCTTTCCTCTTTGACACCTTCCTTCTACTAGCCCTTTTTTGTGGCAAACCTCCTTGTTTTGAGTAAAATAAAAATTTCCAAACCAAACCAAACCCACATTAAAATACCCCTTAAAATCATATATCTCATGTAGGTACTTTCATAATTTAACTCTCTTTGGAGAACACCTAACTCAACACCCCTTAGGACTAATTAGGTATCCTAAGCCTAATTAAAGGCTACTGACTATGAAATTGTACCATACAAACTCAAATAAACTTTAAACCTTAAAAATAATCCTCATATTATATAATACACCTATACAAAAAATTTAGAGATGGGATGATCATCTTGGGGGTGCCATGAACATTTGGAAGTTGTTATGAGGTATCACAAACCATTAAAGAGGAACCACAATAGTTGCAATCTATGAGAATGGGCTCAATAGTATTTATAAAAATAATTTTGGAAAATCACACAAATATCCCATGAATAATATCATTCAAGATTATATAAGGGTAATTCACATGCCACAAGGATACTTATAGAATGAATAACACATATCTATGGGTCCTTCTAGGTAACACTATCTTGAAAATGAAGTTGCTAAGATCAATATAGTAATATTCTCATTTTAAATTATTTCACCATTACTATTTTACATAAATCCACAAGTTAACCTTGAAAATGAGTGATAATATCAAGGGAATTTAAGGTACAAGAGAATAAATGCACATGAAGGGTAAAAATACAAGCAATTAGATTTAACATGATTAAGGCACATCATAGTGGGTAAATGTAAAGATGACTCATAAATTTGGCCCGTTTCTCCATTAATTCCATATCAATTTATAAAATTTAATTTTAGTTCTTTGGTTGATGTAGCCACTAATTCTATTGCATCAAATCCACCCAAATCAACTAACTTTCAGCCTAATTGAACAATTTTGACTATTAACGTACCTATAACCAATAATATAGGTTGTAAATTTAATTAATTGAAATTTAATTTTTTTAGGACTAAAGGCATACTCATATCCACAATTAAAATAGTTGGATAAATTAATTATAATTACATTCCAATAATATCAATGTAGACCCAATCAAAACCTTAAAATTGCTCACTGATTATTAAAACATCAACAATCATACGTTGTGGATCATTAACTTAAAAATGCAAGTCTAAGAGTCTTCATAGACATAAAGGACCATGACTTAGGCCCCAACATTAAATTTTATTATTTAAATAAAGTTAATAAAATAGTTATTTAAATAAATTTATATTTTATTGAGTGACCTCACATAAGACATAGTGATAGTAAGGCTTAAATCTTGCTTCATTTAATTACAAGATATTATACATGTTTATAATATTTGATGACCAATTTAAGAGGTGTGTTTTTTAGGAAGGGGAAAATTTATGGAAATGGGGATTGCAAATTTTGGTGTCAACCTTACCTTCTCATGTTTGAGCCACAAAATTGTAATAAACATGATAATTCAATTGTAATATCTCATTACACCTTTTTATTTGGCCACGACAAAGGTCTATATTTAAATTTTAATTCCTCATTATACCTCTTTATTTGGCTATGACCAAGGTATAAAGGGTAGACAACCTTTCTACTCAACATTCCTTATGCCAAAAAACATTGCATTGGGTCTCAACAGATTGTATCCCCATTGACAAGTTTAGGGAGATAGCCTCAATAATTACACCTTACCATTTATTCCAATTCAACATCTAAGCTATTTTCCAATTTTGTTCTCTTGAGACAAAAAAAGATTATATATTTAGATGGCTAAAACTTGACATATTATACAAAAACCTCCCTTTCTTAATGTGTTGGTATAATTTTATTTATACACACCTTTCTCAGGAGGTGGATTCATGTGGCTCACTCCTTTCTATTGGTTGGGTGCTTTCCCAAAAATCAATCCATTCATCTATTATAAATGAATGTGATATCAATACATGTATTATATATATAGATACAGATGATTGATATCACGTATATAATAAAAGGATGATGTCTATATATGTGTAGCTCAACCTTTCCCTAGTAATATATAATGGTATTTTACTCTATCCAAAGAAGCTTTACAAGTAAGGACAGAGTTCTTGATATTTCTCTTATTCCTTTTCTCTCCCTAACTTTGCCTTGTTGAAGTGATACTATTCTTTCCACCTCCTACTCTTCCATTCACACATCCTACATGTATTATAATTTTTATGTTACCCCTAACATGAAAAGTACTTGTTATTATTGTCCATTACACATTGTATGGAAGTTAAATTTCCATCAGTCTCTGTTTAGATTGTATTTTCATGATATGCACGTTAAAATGCATTACAATATATATCTTGGTTTATATTGATAAAAGCTTGCCATATATAAGATTTGATACTTTATATAAAAGTAAATGAGACCTATTTTACATGCATAGTTGATGGCTCAAGTAGACCTATTTGTGAGCCAAGATAGACATAATCATTGATGATGTGATGTCATTTACATAGGCACTGACATAGGTATATATTAACTTGTAATGTTGAATTGTTAAAATAGACTTGCTTTAATAATTTTACTACATAATTAGGGAAAATATAATTTATGTAAATGTATTGTGTATGCAGGTTTATCCCATGACATTTGATAGTCCCATTTAAATGATTAGTAGAGCAACTTCTCATGTTTTTCCCATATTTTAGATGCCTATTTGAATAGTTGATCCTACCATTAACTTGTTTGAGCATCAAAAATTGATTGAGTAGGACCATGAGCTTGTAGTAAGTGCATGTTTAAATAATTTTTTATTTTAACTTAAAATTAATTTATTAATAATTTGTTGAATGTATTTTTTGTTAATTTTGTAATAATAATTACATTTAAATACATTTCTCTGCAAGTGAGCTATGAGCGTAGGACTCGTAATTAGATCTTGGAGCAATCAAAGGAATTAGAGGGATCTCCATCTACTAGCAAAGCATCCTAGTGAGAGTTTTATTTAGGAAAGGAAAAGAGAGGGAAGTTGTTTGGTGAATAGGATGTCTTACATGAGATGTACATTTTTGTATGCATATATGACAATTTATGCATTTTTGGCATTGTATATGTGTATATGACATTCACCCAACATTAGTTACTATGTTTGTAGATGTAATTTTTTGTACGCCTATCACAAAAATCTATGTATTATTGACATTTCACACATGTGCCTATATTTTATGCCTATCATGGAAATCTATCCAATTTATGTTCACTTTTTATTTCATTGTGTGTTATTGTATAGTTTTTTTTAATCTTTAAAACTATTATCTATCAGATCTCATAGTTAATTTTGTACACAAATGAAGATTAAAAAATTATTATTTTCATAAATCTCAGATCTCCCATTTTTTTAAAATTAAAGTTTTTATTTCATTTTTTGTAATGGAAATGACTAATGACACTCTTATTTATTTTGCATTTATCATCACCCATTTACAAATTTTCAATTGATCATTGACACAATTTGATTAAACTTAAAATCCATACCCATTCATGTTCAAACTTGTATAACGCAAAGACATAAAATCATTCCTAAATACCTACAAATTTATTAGATAACTATACTTTTAAGTTACCTAATCTTTCACCTTCATCTGGATCTAATGACTTTTTTTCTTGCTTTTCTTGAAACAAGTCCTACTTCTTATATTCTTTCTATCATCCTCTAATACCACCTAATGCATATTTTTCTCTTTTTTGCTATGAAATTCCTATTCATATGCTCTAAGATCATGAATAATTTCAATCTCACTTATCTACTCTTGTTTTAAAATCGATTCAAAATCCACTCTCAAACAATCTTATTTTAAACTATTCAATTACTCATTAGGTAAATAGGTTAATATGTCAATTACTCATAATAGAGTTTGTCAATACATCAATTACTCATTAGGTAAATAGTTACATAGGTCAATTACTCATTAAGTTTCTAAGTTTTTAGACCTAGTTGCTCTAATAAGTAAATTTCTCATAATAGAGTTTGTAGCTATTAAAAATTATATTTATAGTAGTCTTATAAAAATTTTAGCATGTTCTAAACCTTACCCAAGTTTATAAAACTAAAATTAAAAAAACTCATCTTACCCAAGTTTTAACATGTTTTACAGGCTGAGAGTTTAGCAAAACTATTGTTTTGATGCTTCTTAACCAAAAAATAACACTTTAAACACATTCGATGGGGGTAGATAACATCTAGGATTAGGTTCTTGGCCTCCCATAAAGCATGATCGACAACCCCACCACCCATTTTAGCCTCAAGAATGCCCTTCCTAATATAAGAAAAATGTAATTTTTTATCCTAAGTTCAAACATGCATAAAATGAAACATGTAGGTCATTTCTATGAACCCTTAGATATCTACCCTACCCATTCAAGCCCTATAATCACATCTTGATAAATCAAGTGGAATATTCAAGATCAATCATTAGACAAGTTATAGTGATGGGTCCAAAAATGCAACTTTTTGGCATTGAACAAGCAACTTCTTGAGCTCCAACTGCCATTTCTATCTCTAAAACCTCTACCTAAGAATATATCACTTAATTCACATCCAAATAGGCATATTAAATTTTATCACACTACCATAATGTTCAAATCCACCTAGAAGTGCATTTTCACTACCATTCTAGAGTGCATAAATACTGACAACAAATGTTGTCAAAGTTTAAGTTGTGGTTGTGTAACTCTAGTTTCAATGCTTGAAGACTAAAAATTGACACTAAAAACATGTATGGGGGGGGGAGATATAATTTTTAGGTATATTTTCTTGGCCTCCCATTAGGCTGATTGACAAACCCACCATCCATTATGGCCCCAAGAACTCCCTTCCCAATACAAGTTAAATGCATTTTTTTAGCCTAAGTTTAAATATACATAAAATAAAACCTGTAAATAATTTATATGAACTATCAGATATTTATCATACATAATTAATCCCTATAATTATACCCCATATCTCTTAGTTTCAATCTTCTATAGCAATCCATTGGATAAGTTACAATGAGGTGTCTAAAAATGCAATTTTTTTGCATTGAACAAGTAACTTCTTGAGCTCCAACTGGCATTTATACCTATAAGACCTCAAAATAATAATTTATCACTTATATCACATCTATATAGGCAAATTATATATTATCATACTGCAATGATGTTCACATCCACCTAGAAGTGCATTTCCACTACCATTCTAGAGTGTAGGAACACTGGCAACAAATGTTTTCAAAGTTTAAGTTGTGGTTTTAGAACTCTCATTTTGATGATTCATAAAAAAAATTGACATTACCAACACATCCAATGGGAATATAACATCTATTACCATGTTCTTGGCATCCCATTAGGCCTGATTGATAAACCCACCACCCAATTTGGCCTCAATAATGCCCTTCCCAATATAAGAAAAATCTAAATTTTTAGACTAAGTTCAAACACATGTAAAATGAAACATCTAATTCATTTCCATAAACCATAAAATACCTCCCATGCATATTTAATTTTTATAATCTAACCTTGGATCACTTAGGTGGAAGCTTCATGAGCAATCCATTGGATAAGTTGTAGTGAGGGGTCCAAAAATACAATTTTTTGGTATTAAACAAACAACTTCTTGAGCTCTAACTAGAATTTATACCTTTGAGACCTCCACCTAAGAATATATAACTTTGATCACATCCAGATAGTCAACTTACATGTTATCACACCACAACCATTCTAGAGTGTATAAACATTGATAATAAATGTTGTCAAAGTTTAAGTTATGGTTACAAAACTCTAGTTTTGATGCTTCTTAACTAAAACCTAATATTATCAAAAAATTTGGGGGGTGCATAATGTTTAGGACTAGTTTCTTGGCCTCCCATTGGGCCTGATCAAAAAACCCACCACCCATTCTAGCCTCAAGAATGCCCTTCCCAATATAAGAAAAATGCAATTTTTTAGCCTAAGTTTAAACATGTGTAAAACAAAACCTATAAGTCATTTATGTGAACCATCAGATCCTTTCCCTACCTATCTAATCCATATAATCTCACCCTATATCACTCAAGTGGAAGATTAGATATCAATCCATTCGATAAGTTGTAATGATAGGTCCAAAAATGCAAATTCTTGGCATTGAAGAAACAAATTCTTGAGCTCCAACTGCCATTTCTACCTATGGGATCTCTACTTGAGAATATATCACTTGGATCATATCTAGATATAAAAATTACATGTTATCACACCACCAAAACATTCAAATCCACCCAAAAGTGCATTTTCACTACCGTTCTGGAGCGTAGAAACACTGACAACAAATATTATCAAAGTTTAAGTTGTGTTTGTAAAAATCTAGTTTTGATGCATCTTGACTAAAAATTGACACTTACAACACATTTAAGGGGAAGATAACATTTAGGAATAGGTTATTGGCATCCCATCAGTCCCAATTGACAAGCCCACCACCTATTCTAGACTCAAGAATGCCCTTCCCAATACAAGAAAAATTAAATTTTTAGCCTAAGTTCAAACACCCATAAAATGAAATCTATAAGTCATTTCATGAGCTTTGATCATGTCCAAGCTGAGCTTTGATCAAATCTATCCTTATCTTCTCTTAGCTTCAATAATATATAATTATTTATTGATAGTTCCAACCACGTGAAGTTGGAATCGTATTTGACATCACTAGTGACTAAACTACAAAAAAATATTAGTAAGTAATTCAAAATGAAATTTTTATGTACTACCTATAAAATAAAAAAACATTTGGTAAAATTGATTACATATACATTTAAAATTTCAACATACCTACATATTTCAATCAAATGAACCACTATGATCTAATCTAACATTGATAGTATAATGAATAGCTTCATGGTCTGACTCCCAAACTTTTCATAGTTTCCTATTTAATGGCCTCCCATGATATTTTTGTAATTGAATATTCATTGCAAGAATCAAATTTGAATAGTGAAGTATATTCTTATGTGTTTCAAAATTTTAAAATAACCATTGATCTAAATATTTTATAAGATATCATTAAAACCAAGTAAGAGTGACTACCACTGACCCATTGGGATAGTCAATGTTTTCTCCATCTATAACTATGAAAGTCATCTTTTTCTCTATACACACTAACACAAGGATTAATCAATTCCCTCTTCATTATCTACATTTTAAATAATTAAAAAAACATTCCTTGTATAACAAAAAACCATTTTTAGTAATAATATAAAGATATATATTGAGAATAAATTGTACATAATGAAAAATATTCTACACGGCTACACTAGGTCAAATGCATGGTCAAAGTTATCTGATGATGTCATATTTGTAAGTTACAATGTTTTTAGAACATGATATGTGTTGATTAGAATTAGAGATTTGGAACTCCAATCATCCACCCACTCTTGTGACTCACACTCATTCCAAATAGAGTCCACACTTTTAGAACATAAACATGCCAAGTGTCTCATATGAATAGTCCAAGAACTTGTATTTGAGCTATGAAATGAGTGGAGGTCACTTGAACTTGTTAGAGTCATAAAATATTCATACTTTTCTAAGTTTTATTCCTTAATTAAATAAAAATGTATATGAATAGTAGAATTTGGTTGAGCACCATGACACATGTTCTCATTATACCATTCAACCATAGTTTTTGCATTTAACAAATAAACACCCTCTTTGAATTTTAACTCCTCCCTTGTAATAGCTCTTTTTACACATGATCTAACACCGTCATGCTCCCCTTTTCCATGGATAACCTCGGTGAAAATCCAAATATTATATGCACCACTGGTAATGGGCATCCAACTCAACCAATAAAATGTATGTGTATTTTTGAATTGTGATGCACAATTGTCTGACCAAATGTAATGTTGATTGAATGTAATGTTTATCTTACTCAACTATTCATATAAATTCTAAAAATAACATTTAATATACTCTAAATAATGTGATTGGTTATCATTGAAATAGAAATGGTACTCCCTTAATATTTTGTGTTGTTGCTTTGTACTATCAGGTGCATGCATGAATATGACAAATTGTGATGAGTTATAATAATGTGACTAAACTTCCATTTGCGGTTTAAATGTGTAATTTTTAGAAAAATCAACTACTAAAACAATCAAAACAAGTGGAAATATATCCTTACTTATCTTTAAATGTTCATCCAACCATCTATCCCTGTGTGTGCCTTGCATACTCATAAACAATCTTCTCCCTAAGATTGACCAAAAAATTCAAAAATAGGTATCTTTCTTGTAACAAGCTCACACCTTTTGGATTCTTTTCCATATTTTAATTGATAAGTCATTGATTTATATTTACTTAAACCAACTAATTCCTATCCAATTGCACTTTCAATCTCCTCATGGATACATTTTTCTAATTTTGGCAATCCACCACAAATGTTGAAATTTCCATTTAAATATTATTTGTTGTAAAATAATTGTCCATCTGGTCTTTTACAAAAGATAGTTGGAATAAATTCCTTGGATGATTTTGCTGAAAATTCAATTCCACAATCTTGAAAAATGTTTTTAGTATGCAAAGTAAAATGAATATGGTTAGAAAAATCATATTCCATTAAAAATTCAGCGTTGCCTACAACAACAAGTGGTGCATGTGTGATTTATTTTTACATAAAAAGGTTTATCCATCTCAAAATATCTTTGACAAATAGAAATTTGTGGATGCTTTTACAAAAAATTTGAGTAAAATTTTATTTGATTCATATCTAATAAATGTTTTGGATGCAATTCATGGTTATGATAACCAACTCTTTTTTTCATAACATCTCTTGCATTGGGTGAAACTCTTATATTATCTTTCTAAAATTAAACAAGTAACTCTTTGAGAGTATTGGCTATAGCCTTATCCTTTTGTCGAAGTCTACCTAAGAATGCCCAAAGCTCATTGGTAGTAGGCTCATTAAGTCTTCAATGTCTTTCAATTACTTTCATTATTATTTTTCTATTTATATTAAGTGTTCAACTTGTTTTTGAAACCATTCATTTTTCCCTATTTTTTCACTTACTGCACAAGTTTTAAGTATACATCAGGCAGCATTATAATCTTGGGTACATGATTTCAGGCCTATAGTATGATATGCATCATGTATATTTTCAAAAATTTCATTATTTTCATCATGTATATTATATTTTTTTTAGTCCTAATTTGTACATTATATGTCTCATTTTAATCAATTTTATCAATGAAAAAAATAATTGACATCTTTGACTATCATAATCTAAATTATGAAATAAAGCATCCAAAATTTGTTAAGCCAGTCTTCTTGAATGGTGATCATACATTTTGTTATGCATTGGTTCTAAAATATTTTCATCATCTTTTCTATGCATAATTCTTAGAGGTGTTGATAATGGTGGAATTTGTTGAGAGGGTGTTTTAAAATCATTATTACTTTCATTGTTTAGGGGTGGAATGACATTTTATTCATTATTTTTCATTAATATTCATTTCATTATAGTCAATTTCATCATTATTGAATTCATTATGGTCAATTTCATCATTGTTTAATTTATTATTGTTAATTGACTCATTATATATGGCATTTGGTTCATCAAAATTAGGGTTTATACCTTGTCTACCATGATTTTTTTCCATTCATATCTTATTTTTCTATCTTAGATCTTTAAATTCGTCTGGTGTTTTATTCTTCAATGTCTTCCTCTTCCTCAAACATGATCCATCACCCATCAAGGATAATCGATAAATTTTCAAAGGTGGGGTAAAGTAAACAGGTACCGTAGGTCCCAGAAAAGTATGCCAAAAATGTTTGTGGGGATAGAATTCTCAAATTAGGTTAAAAATAGATGTTAGAAATTGAGCTTAATAATAATAATAATAATAATAATAATAATAATAATAATAATAATAATAATAATAATAATAATAATAATAATAATAATAATAATAATAATAATAACATGATTATGTTATTACATAATGTGATCTCATTACTTATTATACTAGGTTCTGCTTCAACATACATATTGAGAAGTATATGTTAAGAATAATGCAATCACATTATTCTTAATACTCAGTTGGGGTTAGAAATTGACATTGAGAACTAAGTGTTGTTTATATTAATAATAATGTGATCATGTTATTAAATAATGTGATCACCTTATACTTAATATATATTAGGGATTAAGGTATTAGTGTATAGGGTTTACTGATTAGGGATTACAATTTATGTTTTAGGGATTAAGGATTAAAATTTACATTTTAGGGTTTAGGGATTAGGGCATGTAGGGTTTAGATTTAAGGTTGTATATAAGGTCTAATCACTCTATGCCATGTGTGAACCTAATTTTTACTACAAAGGATGTTAATTGGGACTAAATATATTATTAAATAGGGAAAGTTTTTAGTTTACAATTTAGGGTATAGTGTTTATGGCTTAGGTTTAGGGTACATAGTGTCAATCACAAAGATAATTCTTAGTATATGTGATGTTAATTTGGGATAAAATGATTGGTTTAGGGTTTAAAGAGTTTATATTTATGGTTTAGAGCTTCGGGATTAAGAACTTTAATAATTTGGGCTTGGGGTATAAGTTTTAGGGTATATAAAGTAAAATCATGATGGTTATTGGGGAAAATTGGAGTTGATCAACCCCCAAATCACATTTTATAGTCATGCAGTTAGGTTTAAGGGACTCAAAATACCACTAATTTAATTCAAATACATAGCTAGATTGGTACTCCAAAGGCTAAGGTTTGCCCATAGATTTAAAAAATGCATTTTATGACATCTCATGATAAAATTAGTTATATCATAAGGCATGTATGTTTTCAGCATATAGTGGGTATTAATAAGGATTGTAATTTGTGTTTTATGGATTAGGGCATAGGTTTTAGATTTAAGGACCTATATATAATGTCTAATCAATTTATTCCATGTGAACCTAATTCTTACTAAAAAAGATGTTAATTAGGACTAAATCAATTAGTAAATAGGAAAACTTAGGGTTTAGTGTTTAGGGTTTATGGTTTAGGTCTTAGGTTTTAATGTATATATGGTTTAGGTTACACAAGGTCAATTACAAAGATAATTGAAGATAATTTGAATCACTTAGACCCATTTGTGACCCTCAAAAGGTGTTTTTAGGTTATCATTATACCCTAGATGTCATTGTGTAGATTGAGTAAATTAGTCAAATGCAGCAATAAGTCATATCCTTTAGGCCAAACTGATCCTTTTAAACTTAATTCTTAGTCTAAATGATTTTAATTTGGGATAAAATTATTGGTTCAAGGTTTAAAGAGTTTATATTTATGGTTTATATTTTAGAGATTAAGAACTTTAAGGATTAGGGATTAAGGTATAGTTTTAGGGTATATAAGGTAAATTCATGAAGGTAATTAGCCAAAATTTGAGCTCCTTGAACCTATATTTGTGAGTAAAGAATGTGATTTTTAGATCAATTAGACCCCACATCATCATAGATTGAGTCAATTAAGTTAATTATGGTTTAGTGAGTGATTTATTTTTTACCAAATTCATCCGCATGAACCTAATTATTATTATATATATAAAGGATGTTAATTGGGGATAGATTTATTAGTTTAGGATTTAGGGTCTATAACTTAAAGGGTTTGGATTTTATGGGTTATGAATTAGGATTTAATTTAAATGGTATAGGTTTTAGGGTTAAATTTTAGTTGTACAAGGTTTAGGGTTTATTATATCAAATATAGGGTCTAATCACTAAGGTAATTAAAGAACATTTGAGTTGCTTGTTCACCTATTTATGATAATTACCTTCAAGTTTACATTTTTGAGGAAATTAGGGTTAGTTATGCCATGTACATGTTTTTTACATGTTATACAATTGATTGATCCATAAATTTGGTTTAGGGGCTCAATTTTTCTATATCACACCCTTAATTATAGAAGTTGACTAATTGGATCAACTCATGATAGAATGAATCTTTTGATTTTGCCCTAAATCATATCCTACTCTTGAAGGGGTTCAAATTAGCCTCAAATGCCTCCTAAAATAAAATAATAAACTAGCCTCCTCTTTAGTTAATTAGGTTTAAGGGGCTCTAAAAATCCCCAATTTACTTCAGATGCACAACTAGATTGGTACTCCAAAGGCTATGTTTTGTCCATAGGTTTAAAAAGTGCATTTTATGACATCTCATGATAAAATCAGTTATATCATAATGCATGTATGTTTGAGGCATGTACTGGGTATTAAGGCGTAGGGATTATAATTTATGTTTTAGGTAGTAGGGATTAGGGCATAGGGTTTAGGTTTAAGGACTTGTAAATAATGTCTAATCATTATATGCCATGTTCAAACCTAATTTTTATTATAAAGGATGTAATTAGGACTAAATCAATTGGTAAATAGGGAAAGTTTATGGTTTACAATTTAGGGTATATTTTTTATGGTTTATGGTTTATGGTTTAGGTTTTAATGTATATATGTTTTATGGTACATAGGGTCAATCATAAAGATAATTGAAGATAATTTCAATCACTTGGACCCATTTGTGACTATAAAATGTGTTTTTAGGTTATCATTATACCCCATGTCATCATGTAGATTGAGTGAATTAGTAAAATGAGGCAATTAGTCATGTGATTTACACTAAACTCAGCCTTGTGAACTTAATTCTTAGTTTAAATGATGTTAATTTGGGCTAAAATGATTTTTAAAGGTTTAAAGATTTTATATGTATGGTTTAGAATTTAGGGATTATGAAATTTAGGTATTAGGGATTAGGGTATAGGTTTTAGGATATATAAGGTACAATTGTGATGGTGATTGGATCAAATTTGAGATCCTTAAACCTACATTTGTAATTAAATAATGTGATTTTAAGATCAATTAGCCCCCACATCATCATGGATTGAGCCTAAAAAGTTAATTATGGTAATAAGTGATGTGATTTTGACCAATTTCATCCTTTTAAATGTAATTATTACTATATATAAATGATGTTAATTGGGCCTAAATTTATTGGTTTAGGGCCTACAATTTAAAGGGTTTGGGGTTTAGGGTTTATGGCTTAGGGTTTAAGATAAATGGTACAAGGTTTAGGTTTTAATATAAATGATATATGGTTTAAGGTTTAATATATTGAATATAGGATCCAATAATTAAGGTAATTGAATAAAATTTGAGCTACTTGTTCACCTATTTGTGATAATTACATGAACATGTTTGCATTTCTTATAAAAGTAGGGTCAGTTAAGCCATACATGTTGCATACATGTTATATAATTGATTGAGCCATAAATTTAGTTTACGGGTTTAATTTTACCTAAATCACACCTTTAATTTCATCAAATTGGATCAATTCATGATAGAATCAAACTTTTAATTTTTCCTTGAATCATATCTTGCTCTTTAAGGGGTTCAAATTGGCCTCAAATGCCTCCTGGATTAAATGAATCAACTCTTTGGTTAATTATATATGACATGACATTAGGTTTAATTTCACTCCAAATCAAATTGAATATATAATTTAAAATACATTCACATGGCTCATCTTGACTGTAATTACCTCCATAATTAAACTAATCAAAATTTACATTCATTAGCTAATGACTTCAAGTTTATTGAACTTAAAACCACATTCTATACACATAGAAATTGAGTATAAATAAATTATGTTTCTTTGATTCACTTGAGATAATGAAATTGGATATGATCAACCCATAAATCACATTTTATAGTCATGAAATTAGGTTGAAGGGGCTCAAAATAACCCTAATTTACTTCAAATGCACAACTAGATCGATACTGCAAAGGATAAGTTTTGGCCATAAGTTTAAAATTTTCATTTTATAACATCTTGTGGTAAAATTAGTTATATCAAAAATCATGTCTGTTTATGACATGTATGTTTGTGACATCTCTAAGCTTGACAAAATACTTCTTATATGCAAAACAAGGTATTAATGCATTGATATGCGTTGAAAATAAATCCTTATAGAACTTCACTTACTAAATAAAAAAATATTATCATAAAGTCAAATAATACTAAAAACTTTATAAAATCTTTTAACGAGTTCCAAACATCACCAATTATCCATAAAAACTAATGCACTCGTGTTTAACCAAATTCAACCTCTTTTAGGACTATATAAACTCTTGAAATAAAATACAATGACCATTTATTTATTTATTGTTACTCCAAAACACCATTTGAATGTTTTGAATACTATAAATTCCTTTTCAAATACCAAATTTCAAATAACTAATCCTTAAACATTTATAATATCACTAAACCCTATTTTGAACCTAATACTCTAGGTCCATTAGTACTCAGTCAGAGGATCCTTGTACTCCAATTGATTTTTGCACAATGTAATTTATTTAATCATGTACAAAATTAAATCTAAATCAAAT
>JARHVA010000050.1:1540000-1747500 GCA_037957365.1 Torreya grandis
TTGGAATCAATATAACATGTTTTACCTCTATTTGACTGGTTATGCTTTTGAATATGTCTGAGTATCAACTCTGTGTTTAGTCATTTCATCTTAATGCTTTCATAGGTTGACACTAACATATCCAGCATGTCCAATACCATTTTAGTGGGTTAACAGGAAGTGCCTCATCTAGAGAATAAAGACAGGAGAACAGTTATCTGATAGTGTGCTTTTGTAGCACCTATGGTAAGTTATTTTCCTTTATATCTTCATTAAGCCCCCTGTTAAGGTGCCCATATAGTCTAGTCTTTATTTAAATAGAGTGTTTATTCACTCTTTGGTCTAAAGTGTAGATATAAGCTGAGTGGATTGATCATTTTGGTGCATCACCATTTTTAGATAGGTTTTGTTTTGTTATATCCTTCTCCCTTTTCACCCCCCCCCCTCATTATTAACAAGTATTAGTCAAAGACCTCAAAGATACATCAAAGGGAGATAACCCTTATCTAGATATTCTTCTCTCAGTTTTTCCAAGCCCACAGCAAGAGGGAAGTCACCATTGTGCCATGTGGAAGAGTGAAGTCGAGCCTTCTTTCAAGGGTGCAATCTATAGCATCAACAATTTTTGGCACACCTAGTGGGACTCATTTCTTTAAGGAGTTGAAGGATTTTTTTTTGTGTGTTCTTCAACCAATCAGCCTCTATAGGCATTTCAACAAAAACCAATGGTGACTCTTAGTTGAATTATCTGGTTAAGTAGTCCTGGTGCCATCAAGAAATCATATTCTGATATGTATAATTCCATTGCTCAATAGCGTGGGCCTTGTGTTCCTTCATAAAACTTTGATCAAACTCAGGTTGTTTATGAAACTACCTCAAGTAGCTCTTATAGTTGCCCTTCACCTAATTTAAATGAAGTAATGCTAGAGTTTGAGAAGCAAGTGATGGAGATAAATAGATTGGAGGAGCAGAATAGATATCAACAACTTCTGTACAAAGAGGTGTGTTTGTTTAGGCAAGCTCAAGCAATGCAATCCATGAAGGAGGAAGTATCAAAATGGGAGAGTCCATTCATTCAAGGAAATCATCCTTGTGTGCCTTCTCCCAGTCTAAATTTTCCCCCTCCTATTCTAAATAAAGCCCCCTCTTGTGCACCAAATCATTTCTACCAAATAGAACTTACTCACTCTAGCTCATCTGATGCAGTAACCACTCCTACTCTTAATCCCTTGCACCTAGATTTTCAACATCAAATGGCATTAGAGAAACCTCCCATGGAAATGAACCTTCTCAATTCCCTAGATTATGAATCCTCCTTTAAAAAGAATCATCAAGTGCCTTTCAAAAAATAGCATGTTTCTCTTCAGTAAATTCTTCTTGTGCATCAACAATCTCTTCCTAGTCTTCCTCAACCTCCTCAAGACTTTCAACATGATGTCAAAATTTCAAGTTGGAGGAAGGAATACCAAGAACTAGCTCAGGTCCTTGGAAATGATGAAGCTGCTCCTGCTCATGGTGATCCTCATGATCTCCAAGAAAGGCTCTCCCAAGAGAATATAGCTAGGCAAATTATAGAGTTGGAGTCTAGAATAAGATTCCTCAGGTAGGGTGTGATGGATGGTTTAAACCAAATAGCATATTTCATGTCTGAACACACCCCATCTACACTCCTTTAAGAGAGATATCAAGCCACATCTGATGTAGATGAAGTGTTATCCAAATGGAAGGAAGAGAATCATTTGATTCTATCTCAAGGATTGCCTCCTCTTCGACATGAGTATGTCCATCAACCCTCCACTCCATTCTTTCTCAAGGAGGAACCTGTTTTGAAAGAGGTAAGTGAAGAAGAGAGGATCTAATTTGTAGCTTCCCAAGAGGCTATCATGAGTGACAATGAGGATGAGATCATCATGGATTCTCCCTTTGAATACATCATCAACAATGGAGAAGACATAGTCATGCATACATGCAGATGTTCCAGCAATATGAAGAAAAGGTTAGCAAACTTTATTTGTCAACAATAGATGATGAGGAAAGTAAGCATGGTGAGCTATCTCCTCCCTTGTTTGATGAAATTCCTTGTTGCTTTGATGAAGAGAATGACCATGCCATGGGACTCGAGTTAGAGGAGAATCAGGTGCATGTCTTAGAACAAATAGAGACTCTTGTTTTTTAGCAATAAAGGGAGTGGCATGTCCATCTTATTGAAATATTTGAAGAAGAGAGCCGTAAGCAAGAAGGTGGCATTATATGTGATAAGCAAGTAGTTTGTGATCTCATTTTAGACATCACAATAGACACCCTTCTTCAAGAAAGCCATGATGAAGTAGAAGATCAGTTTGATAGGCTCTTCAATGAGGTAGAAGGGAACAAGTCAATCCATGATGCATGTCAAGGGGGCTATGAGCTAAATGAGGCTTATGGTGATAAGCTAGTAGCCATTGATTTCTTGATGAAATACACCAGCATGAGGGGCTAACATGAATCATGTTTCAAAGGGAAAAGTGAATACATAGATGTTGGAGACACGTTTGACCCTGATCCACTCGGATACAATCCAATCAAGGTGGTAGGAAAGAAGGGAAAGTCACCAAGTATCCATTCCATTCAGTCACTTATCTGGAACCATATGTTTTCTTGCCATGGAGACTTGAGAAGTTTTCCCTTTGATCTAGGAGAGAGGCAAATATATCTAGTTAGATTTATATAGTAGTTTGCTTTTGGTTGTCTTTATTTTCCCTAAGTGTCATTTGCACAAGTGTGGTGTTTTTAGCCTTTTTGTGCATCATTTGTTCTTGTTACTTGACGTAAATATTTGTTTGTTCATAGGTCTTTAGAAGGTTGTTGCTAACTTTTTCAAGCTACATCCTAACTCCATGCCCAATGGACTTTGAGGCTACTAGTCTTCTTTAGCATAATAGGCATTTTCCCCCTAAGAATCACCAAATTTGTTGACCATTTTTGGTCCTATAGGCCCAAAATCGGTCTCCCTTCCTTCCCTATTTTCCTAAGTAGTCAGTCTTTGATGTATTTCACCTTACTAAAATTATGCCATTTCCCTTTGTAATACACCTATTTCTATAAAGAGATAAGTGAATTGAGTCTTGTATATGTTTCGAGTTATTCTGAAGGCTTATTTCACTTCATCAAATCACCTTGGACAAGCTTTTGGTAGAATAATGGGCCATCTTCAAAGAGATGATTTTTTCACAAAGCTCTGAAGGACAAGTGCCCTTGCAAAGGGTACATAGGTGACAAATGGGACCATTTAGCAATTTTTGAAGGACAAATAAAGACAAGATTTCTTTATGGAGGGCAGAGTTTTCCTTTAGAAAAATGACAAGGCAAAAGGCCAAAAGGTAAGTTTTCCTTCGAAGAAAATTCATGCAAAAGACAATATTTCTTCAAAAATTTTGTCTGAAGAAAATCCATGTAGAACCAAAAGTTAATTCCTTCATACAAAGTGCCCAAAGTAATTCCTTCAGACATTTTGTTTGAATAAATTCACAAAGGAATTGTGAGACATGAAGGCAAGATTTCCTTTAGGCAAAATGTCTGGAGGAATTCCTTCAGACATTTTGTCCGAAGGAAATGGGAAGACAAAGGAGGTTGCAGGGCAAGTGCCCTTATAGAGGGCTCCCAGCTGTCGAAGGGGGGCATTTTCCATTTTTTTGAAGGGTCACCTTCCCTTCGAGAAGGTTTAGTTTGTAAAGGCTAAATGAATTACCAACGATGATGACGGGCTCGAAGATGTCAACTTCAACATGATGAACTAGCTGTTGGCAGTTTAAACGTCTAGTGACATCCCTAGAGACATCAAATTCAGGACAATGAAATAGATATTTTTTTTTAAATGGTGACAGGCCCATAGACATCAACTTTAATAGGATGCATTAGCCATTAAGGAAAATCCAAAGGAGAAACTCTTTCAGATAAGCGGTCGAAAGATTTATTTTAGACATCTTACCTGAAAGAACTCATGAATGCAGGCCTGAAAGAATTCAAAGGGCATAAGACCCAAAGATAGACTTAGTGACATACTAGGAAAAGAGCTAGGAGGAGATGAAAGATAAGCCCCAGAGCTGAGTTACCAGGAAAAGACAAGAAGTAGAAAGGAAAGAGATGAAAAATAGTGAAAGCACGGCCTATTTTTCTTTGATTAAACATTGATAAGTAGACATTTTCATAAATTTCATAAATAGGGGAAACCTTGTAATTCAAACAACAAAGTTACCCATGCTTTTTTATTAACATTTAATACAGTTTAAGCACCAAAGTCAAGACTTGCGACATCTTCAACATAGTTCCCTCAGGCCATTTATGGAAAGATGATAGCAGCATCAGCGAACTTCCTACTTCCTAGGTGTTTAATGCAGTATGGGCCATTTGTTCTAGAAGGCACCAAAAATTCTTTCTCTTTATGCTATATATTATAACCTTTCAGCTGAGAAAGATATCTCTCACTTGTGTAAAAGTGAAGCCCAACCAATTTTACATTGGAATCAATATAATGTGTTTTGCCTCTATCTAACTAGTTATGCTTTTGAATATGTTCGAGTATCAGCTCTGTGTTTAGTCATTTCATCTTGATGCTTTCATAGGTTAACACTAACACATCTAGCATGTCCAAGACCATGTATGTGGGTTAACAGGAAGTGCCTCATCTGGAGCATAAAGATAGGAGAGCAGTTATCTAATAGTGTGCTTTTGTAGCACCTATGGTAAGTTATTTTCCTTTATATCTTCATTAAACCCCCTAGTAAGGTGTCCATATAGTTTGGTCTTTGTTTATATGGAGTGTCTATTCTATCTTTAGTCTAAAGTGTAGATATAAGCTAAGTGGATCGATCATTTTGGTGCATCACCATTTTTAGATAAGTATTATTTTGTTATATCCTTCTCCCTTTTCACACCCCCCCCCCATTATTAACATGTAATAGTTAAAGACCTCAAAAATGCATCAAAGGGAGATAGCCCGTATCTAGATATTCTTCCTTTATTTTTTCCAAGCCCAAAGCAAGAGGGAAGTCTCCATTGTGTTGCATGGAAGAGAAAAGCCGAGCCTTCTTTCAAGGGTGCAATCCACAACGTCAATAGAAAACATATTTATTGTAGCTTATGTTCTTGATCACCATAATGGGTTTTATAATACTCAATTATATCAATATACAATAAGATTCCTTAATCTAAGTGGACAAAAAATTGTTTATAACATTTAATGTTTTGTCTCTAGATACAGGCTAGTACTTGACTCATGATTTGATGATAACACTACTACTAAGAACACACCATTGAGTATTAAAGAGAATTGAGAATATTATATGATAAGTTAACATTGATAATATTAGACTTGTAATAGAAGGTATTTTAGTTAAATTTCATATTACGAAATCGTGGATTAATCTTATTGTGTAAAATTGGTAAACAATCAATTTTGAGTTTTACCTATAATTAGAATTAGTGATGAAGTTTATAGATCCTACTCTAGATATTCTAAGTGTCTTGATTTGAATATTGTGATTCTCTTAGTGTTAGTATTGTAGGAAACCATTTTGGGTAGGTTGGCCATGGTGGGTCTATAAGTATCCTTTAGAATCTAGTTAGAATAAAAAAAAAGTATTTAAGACTTAAATTATATCTTGTAAAGTTCATAGATAGTTATATTGCCTTTGAGATCATTCGGTTGATTTTTGGGAAATTGCATCCACTATTATGATATTTGTGCAAGTTCACATTATAACTTTTTTGTTTTAAAACCAACTAAATTAGTCTAGAAAGAGGCTCAAAATTAATACCTAAACTTGAATTTCATGAAACATAAACTTGTAAGCTCTAGAAGTATCTTATGTTATTCAAAAACTATAACCATTATTCTCCTATCTGATATGATGATTTTTGGTAGGTCTAATTTTGGAGGCATCTGACCATTTTCTATACTTGTGTTCCTTTTCCAGCCTATGAAGTCGATTCAAAACTGAGTTGTCAAAAATAGCTAAAGGAGTCCTAGGGATAAACCAATGTTTATTAGTGGTTTTTTTTACCTTTAAATTTATATAAGAACTTTTTTTAAGTAATTTTAGACATATTTTATATTTTTAGTGACCTTTTTTTTCAACTCCATTTATTCAAAAATTGCTTAGCAGAGCAATTTACATCATAAAAACTCTTTTGAAATGTTGAGTTATTTTAACATTTAAATTATTGTAGGTTATTTTTGTAGATTCCTAGTGGTATATTTTAGATATTATATTTTATAATAACTTCCATAAATACATTTTACCTAATAGAAGTATTTTTTCCATCACCATTTCATAGGTGATTTAATGACATTAAGACTAGTCTAAGAGAAGGGCTCGTTAAGTTCATTTGCTTCAGGATCAAGTTGTTATACTTTAACATGAATGGTTAACCTTGAATTACATATCAATGGGTTGTATGGTATCTATTTTGTGGTTGGAGTGAAATAAGAGCTTGGTTGCTCTCTTAGTTTTATTGTGCTTATGTTCATAGTTTGTAGTGTCTCCTTGTTAACGAATCATTGGCAGACTACGTTTCTTACTGTTAGGAACAAGCTTGAGTGAAAATATTATTGGTATAAACTAAATTTAATAGCCCTTGAGTATTGAATTTAATGGTAGTGATGAAAAATTATTCTAGTGTAGTTGACATAACATTTTTATACTGAGCTTGTCGAATGCCTTGATGAATCTCACATTCTAAGATTGAAGGTGAGTAGCCAAGAAGTAGGTGACATGCATTTTTTGTCAGTGCATTCATTTAAAGTTTCCTTGATAGTGTGTATGTATATGGATGGGTTTCTATATGGAGTGTTCACTTGTGTGAAGATAATAATTCACACATACAAAAAAATTGGTAGCATTTTTAAGGGTGTTGTTTGAGTTTCTTTAGGTGAAAGTTTTGGGCATTACATTTTTGTATCAGAGCCTGGGTTCAACACAAAGAGATCTAGAGATTGTGTTTTTTATTAATGATGAAGTTGTGAAACTTATCATCACAATATTTCTTTGTTTGATTATACTAACAATGAGTTGAGATCGTAAGTTAAACTATTGATCATGTGGTTGGAGATTGGGTAAAGTTATCATGAGTTTGGATTGGTGACTTTGTTGGCATGCCTATACTTCAAGTTATTATTTTGTGTTATATCTATTGTTTGATATGTAATTACTTATATAAGGTAGTGTATTTTAATGATTTCTTATGACTGTGTAACTTCTAAAAATGTATTATGAGGTATTTTTATCTTGTTTCACTCCCTAAGTATTCTATCATAATTAATTAACCCTAATTTAGAAGGGGAGTATAGGATTGATCTTTCTCAAGCTTTATTTATAGTATGATTATAATTACTGAGTGGTTGTATCTTATTTACTATTATATTATTCACAAGGTATAGATATGATAGTTTTATTATTAATGAAGAGGAAGTGATAAATATTTATGATATGTAGTAGTTATTGGTTTGAATAAGTAAATTAGTGAGATTTATAAGATTTTTACTACATGTTTATATCTTAAAATAGCTATGAGGAGATTATATCTCTTGAATTGATTGCTCTTGGATCCAAGCTGTATCTCATGCAACTTGTTATTTTTTTTGAAACCGTAAATAACCTTAAGGTGTTAAGGTAAAGGTGGTAATAATAGTTCTATTATATACTCATTCAATTGTTGGAAAGTTATGAAATGAAGAATTAAAAAATTTATCTCTTAGTAGTGAAAATAAAGTATCATTTAATAATGTACTATGTACTTATTTCAAAGGCTTAGATGGTAACATACAAGTTTATTTTAATATAGTCAATTTTTCATGTTTCTGTAATATATTGATGGATTGCATGATTGTTGTTCCTTGAGGATTTTATGACTTGTAGGGTCATTTTGGCCATGGAAATACCTTGAATGAACTTAAGTTGTCTATGTTCATGACTTTATACCAATGTATGATAGTTCCTAATCTATTAAACCTATTTTGAGACTAAGTAATAATGTTTTTTCCTCTTGTGTATCTATTGAAATCTGTCTTTGGATTCATATATCTATCTAGGAACCAGGTTGACTCATTAATAGAGTAATTGTGGGATTTATTATCTTGTGTTATGTCTAATAAGGAAATTGGAATTAATAAACTAAACAAAAAGAAGATGAAAAAGGGAAATAAGCTATTAATATTGAATCAATAAGAAATTGTAACCTTCTATTGAGGTCAACACACCCTCATTTATAAAAAATGGGGACCCTTGTTTTAAATTATGCAAATTTGTACCTTAAAGTTGAAAATTCACTTGATCATAGTACCACTAGCATGTTTGCATACTATTTTTATTTCAATAACATCCACACCTAGTTCTCATTTGGATTAATTGACATGTTTTCAAGTGATCATGTGTTTACCCCTTCTAATGTTGCTAATTATTGTTGCTTGTGTTTCTATATTGTAGGTTTAATGAAATCTCATTTGGGAATGAACATACTTAGTGTTTTGTACTTTAATGATAAATTGATATTTTACTAGCATTTGGTTTGTAAATATTAATTCAATCTATTTTAAGTCATGTTAAAACCCTAGTATAATGTTTTAACCTAGGTCCATTTTGAATTAAATTCAAATTTGAATAGAAATAATTTACACAGGAACAATTATGTGTGCCATGGACTTAGTTTAATTTTTATCCTAAGGCTTAGTCATATTTTTCAATATGACCAAACCTTAGTCTAAAAATCTTATTCTTGGTCCCTTTATGTCCCAATCCCCCCTTAATTATTTATTATTAGCATTATCTAACTAACCATGATGTCTCCTTTATTATGTTTTAGAGATTATCCTAAAAATTTTATCCTAAAGTTTTATCATGTTTATCAACACGAATAAAAACTTAGTATAAAATATTTAGCCTAAGTTCCCTATATTTCTTGAGCCTAACTTTGTTCTATTTTATTAGCCATAGAATCAATGTTATGCATTCGCTTAGACAATATTTATCTAATAGTGCATGTTGATTCAAGACTTCAATAGATCCCTAAAATAAGAAAGAAGATGACAAGTGTCACCATTGTAGGAACCCTACTAAAGATACAATGGTATGTAGAAAAAGATGATTTCATGGAGCATGATTGATCAACTGAAGATGATCTAATGGTACATGATTGATGTTGACAATTAAAAGCAACTCAGAGCGAGCATGGAGATGCCAAGTGTCAAGCTCACAATGGATGATTAAAGCTCAAACATGTCCATTAATATTGATGGTATGTGACTAAGCATACACATTATGATCGATAGCGTGTATCAAGTCAAATATTCAATAGAGCCCCTAGATGAGTGATAAGGTGACATGTGTCATAATTTCAAAGAAATAACATTGATCATCTAAAGTAATTCTACCCTTTGGATTGATATATGATGGAGTGCATTGATCTGATCAGATAATATCTAACAATACGTAATAAAGGTTGAAAATTCAAAGACCCTAAGAATGAACATGGAGACAATAAGTGGCATAACTATAAGCCACAAATTAAATCTCATCAAATATCGATGGTATATAGATTAATATACACATTCCATTCAATGACACATAGAGTAAGGAACATGATCTAATTGATCAAGATCAATGGAGCACATTCATCTAGGTGAGGATGATCTGATGGTATGAGAGTAACATTGACATTTCAATAAAGATCAAGATGAATGCAGAAGTTCCAAGTGTCACAACCATGGGAAATTTAATAAATTATCCAATGGTGTTCGATTTCTCAGATTGAAATCAATGAATCACGTTGATCCATATAAAATGGATCCAATACTGAGAGGTAAATTAGAATTTTCAAAAGGTCCAGAACCAATAAAATATTGACATGTGTCAAAAAGTGAAAAATGGTCATCTTTTAAATATTAATGTTTAGGATTCCATGGTGATGCCACATCAGAGCCACATAAGCATAATATGCCAAGTTAAAGATTTTATGGACTTGGGAAATGTAAAGGTATGAATACACAATCAAATTTAGATGTAAATAATGAAACTTGTAGATTGAACTAGTTGTCACCATTAAAGCACTAAGAAGACCTTTAAAAAATCCCTAGCAAGTGTGAGAACCCTAATTCGACCTTGTGCTCATTATGACCAAGCCAAGGAAAGTTCAATTATCACCTATGTGAGAATAATTCAATCTAGATATGAAATACAATCTACTAAGAAGAAATTTAGAAAAATTAATAGCTATGGTAGCCTAAAATAGTGTTTTTAGAGAAGATATGGAACTTTATTTGACCTCAAATGCAGAAAGAAGAGTTTTAAATGAAACATAGTTTGATGTCACAGCTCTAAATGTGGGGGACAATAATTGGTCGATCTTGTTTTAGACCATTAAGAACCAACAACCCATCACAAGAGAAGAGGAGAAGAACATGTCTATAAAAAGAAGATACTATGACAGAGTTACCATATAGATGGAAGGCCTACATTATGTAGCTGTAAAACCTGAGGTAATACATTGCATAGATATCCTTGTTCTAGTTCTTAAAGATGGAAAAATAGATAAGGGCATGACTGTTCATGAACAAAGTTTCAAGAAGATTGTTTACATTTCTCCCATAGCTTCTGAAAAATATTAAAAATTTCCTAAACCCCAAATAAACCTAACCATAATCAATGATTCTACCAAAGATAATGATTTGAAGAGCATCCTTTCCCTATGGCTATATTCTAGAAACCAAGTGTTTTCTAACTTCAACAATAACATCGCCATTGGTTAATTTAGACCTGGAATAAGGATGATCATGATAATAATAAATAGATTATGTGAAAATGTAACCACTATATATGTAGATAAACTTTAGGTCCCTTTAATCTATTTCATCATTGAGAAACAAGTCACCCTTCCTCTTGGTGAAGTAATCAACACTTGTTTGAGTATATAGTATTTTGCAATCAAGAAGAGGAGTAAGGCTCAATTCTACATGATGCTATATATTTTGGATACCCTTATGTCCATAACAAAGATACATAATCTTAGGGAATGGTCACTTGATAGGACACAAATTATCTCATAGTATTATTCCAAGTTACATATCTTTAAGTACAAGGATCACATCTAGTTCACATGTGATTATGTATATCCTACCTTTAATGAGGCCATCATAGAGACCCCAATAATGGGATTCATCCCCCTGATAAAGAAAAATATTGATGCCATAGGGGATATATGGCTATACCCATATTTTAAAATCATTATGATTGAGGGAATATAATGCACTCCCCTCAGATTATTAGTCCATGTGCCAAATAAGCTTGTAGAGCAAGAAGTAGTTTACAAAATTTGTAATGGAATAGATGGTATTTTCAAGACTAAAAGGAAAGGAATACTTCACATCCTCCTCATAACCATTGGTAGAACTATGTTTGCATCATAGGGCAATATCGAGGCTACTTCAAAGTATAGGACCTCCTTCAATCTTCAAATTGATGAGCTAAGGTAGTGGGATCCCCATGGAAGGGTTAAGGAGCATTTGAAGGCCAAAGGAATAAATGTACCTTATGATCACCAGCTTGTTCCTTTTGATGCCATATACATAAAATAATATTCATTCTCTAAATTCACCATTAGATTAAATAATCACAACATCAATCTAGAATCTAAGATGTAGAGGGAGCAAAAGGGGGCAGATGGAAGATGACAATTAGGGCCAAGGCAGTAACATTTGTTGAGTAGTGCATCTTCTAGACCTCCACCAATCCATCTACAAATAGATTCTAGAGTTAAGGCACTAATTGAGCAAAGGCCAGAGGAGATAAGGCCTAATGAAATTGCATCTTCTTCAACCCAAGCAAAGGAACAAGGATCACTAGTGGAAGAGGTTCACATAGTAACATTGGACCCTAATGAGACCATTGAAGATGCCCTCAAAATTATATCATTAGCCTATGAGTCTGAGGATGAAGAAATGGAGGAAATAAAGGAAGAGAAGGGGAATGAACTATTGGATCTAGTTCCTATAGACACCCCCAAAAAAAGTTGAATTGTCCATTATTCCAATGAGGGAAAAGAAGCCCTAACTGAATTTCACTCCTCCTTTGAGTGAAGTTAATCTCTTTAGTGAATAAAACTTAATTCATGGTCCAACCATTCTATAATGGTTCATCTATGGAAATTTTCAAAAGTTACCAAGTGCACAATATCCATGGGTTATGATGAAGGCCATCAATATCCTAGTTCATGAAGAGATCAAGTCATTGATCCTAGCTCTACAAAAGGAAGATGAAAGAAGGATTGTTGCTCCAAGAGAATAAAGTGGAGCACAAATGGAAACTCTAGCTCTAAAAGTAACATAATCTTAAGTTGGTTTCAAATTTGACCCAACAACTACCAGTTTGTAGATGGTAACTGATAATAAGGCCATGGTTGGTGGAAAGGAGTCCACATTCTAAAAAGTGGAACCTTTTATTAGATTAACTCTATTTAGAGGATAAAAGCTTGGTAAGGACCCAATATTTAAATAAAATGTTCTTGAAATGGCTCAGACTCAGTCAGAGCAATTGTAAACAATTATCAAAGGCATCTTGTAACAAAAGAAGAATCTAGAAGGGACAACATTCTTTTCAATCCTAGAGGACAAGTTTAATCAATTTGAAGACACCATGGTTGATTTATTCAATTACTTAAAGATATTCAAGGCCAGGTAGGATGCAGTAAATAAACAAAGTACTATGGATATAGGCCAAGTTGTACAATGGTAGGATTCAAGCCATCAAGTGAAATATTTGATCAAAACTTGGACCAAGGATCAAATCCCTATGTTTTGAATATATAGCCTATCCCACCTAAACATGGATATGGCTATATTAGTGGATAAGATCAAAGCCTTGAGCAACTAGTCCAAGAAAATGGAAGATGTTTCTAAGGACCTCAAATAGCTAGAAGATAAAATGTTTCATGTATTCAATAACTTGATCAAAGAGCTCACCACACTTATTCCCTTAGGTCTAATAACTAATTAGGATTTTAAGCATAGAACTACTCAATTCATGTAGGAAGTAAAAAATCAAGGACAAGGGAAAATAGGGGTCAATAATAAGAAGATCATGGGCTTGCTTTTATCATCCAAGGGAAAGATAAGACATGCCATAAGTATTAAGAAATAATTAGAAAGAGTTGAAAAGGATCTCAAGAATCTAGAGGACCAAGAAAAGGAACTCTTAATGAGACCTATTTTTGACCTGCAGCTTATCAATGAGCAAGATTACAGAATGAAGATCCTACAAAGAAGGCAAAATACTACAACAACATAAGGGTTTAAAGTTAAGTTGGTTGTACTAGGGTATTTTATTATATAGAGACATTGTATATTTTTGAAAATATAATATTATTTTTGTAAATCCACGTACAACTTGTAAAATATATTTCCTATAGGTTAGTCATTTTAGAATGTCTAAAATGTAATATAAGGATTGTAAAAGGACAACTACCCTTAACACATTACATGACTAACTGACAATACCTCATGAATTTTATATTTAAAGATGTTTTATCTATTGTAAAAAGAAAGAGTATTTTGAGCCAAAACCTATTTGTAACTTTTAAGAAAATTGATAAAATCAAGGAGTTTTGTAATGTTTATCCACATTTGCTTGTGTGAATTGATATCATGGATTCTCTCTTATTTGTTTAGACTTAATCATAGATTTGAATGGTTTTTGTGAATTTTGGGCATGCATATAAAAGTGCATAATTGATAATTTGTGATAATGTTAGATTAGTTGAAATTTCTAAGGTTTACTTCATTTTCTTTACCTTTCTTGCATATGTGCTAATGTTGTTTTCTTGCAAGGGTGGATCATTAAAGTGAGCTTGGTTTCTATTTGTACTATTTCATATTATCCTTGGATGTTTGGTTAATGTGTGATAGGATTTTAGCTTATGATAATTCATGTCATATATTGGTTAAATGCATGTTTATATGAAACTTAAATTTTGTCATAATGTTTGGGTTAAAGATCATCAAAATATTTCTTCTTTGCCTTATCCTTCCTTTTATTCCTTTTTTATCAAATCACCATAGATTAGCTTCATTTTGAATACTCATTTTATTTCAGATTTAGACTTAGGTTTGGAACACAATTCACTTCAAATAGCATATGTTATCTTCAAAATCAAAGATCAATTATTAGATCATGGTGGCTCCCAACCACCAACTACTATACATTTGTGAAACAACCCACTTGTTCTACCTCTATTCCACCAAAGATAATAGGATTATCACAACCTACAACTCATGCATTGGATTACCTAAATTCATAAATGAGTAGTATTTCTTAAACACTAAGATCCACTTGTGATACACTTTCAGGCATCAATAGGAAATGTTTTCCACTAGTGCTAGAAGGAAGGCAAGTTAGATCTTTGTAAAATTAAAACATATTTCCTAATTTTGGTGAATTTTATTCAAAGATTGATGTATTATTTGCATATTTGTGTTTCTTTTAGCATATTTGTGTAAATATCATCAATCTTAGTGGTTTCAAACTAGTCTTTGTGCTTATTCAAACAATAATAGACATTCTTTAAAATTATATGAGTAATTGTGGTAAAGATAGCTTAAACTTGGTAAAGCTAAGGTTTTTGAGGTTGGAAATAGTTATTTTTTTCCAATATTAATTGGATCTTTACAAATTTGAGTTTAGTTGAGCTTAAAATATGTAAATATCACTCATAATTGCATATTTTGACATATCTTTGAGCTAAATTAGTTAAAAATTGACATCCTTTGTCATCATTTATACAAATTTGTATAAAATTTACTTAATTTGAAAGTCTAATCATTATTCTTTGCAAAGATAAGATTTACACATCATATTTCAAATAGGGTTCAAACCTTTCAAGCTAGAATTACCAAGGATAAGGACCAAGTCACATTTAGATACAAGGGTTACTCTTATATCATTAGAAGTTCATAGGAGAGTTAGGTGAGATAAAGGTAAATGTATATTCTCAAAGTATCTACCAAATTCACTAGCTTAGGGTGTTCCTATCTTCAATCCCTATCAAGGTATGGCTTGGTTGGCTGGTCTTTCAATCAATGTATCAGGTGTGGTACATGATCTTCCTCATAATCCTAAAAATTATTTGTCTAATTTTAGTTCTAATGGTGTTGTAACTACTGAAGAACACATTAAAAGTTTAAAATCTGATTTAAGACTTTTGAATGTTATTCATGAAGATGTAGCATGCAAACTATTTCCATTTACTTTTAAAGATGTTACGTATCAATGGTTCCTTAACTTCCTAAAAAATACATAGCTAGCTAGAATGATTTTAATGATTACTTTAATTATCAATTTGGTAAAATCATCAATTTTTAAGTCCTCTACCAATAGTTCATCACAGTTAAAAGAGACTCAAATGGGCTCACAAGAGCCTTCGATTCTAGATTCTATAAAATGTTTATCAAAACCATAGATTTTTGTAAAATTGATGAGTCTTTAACCTTAGAGATTTACAAGGATGTATTGGATCTATAGACTTATATGTTTCTCAAAATATCTATTCAAGTCATTAATACATTAACCCTAGCTTATGATGAAGTTGTGATCATCAATGATCAGATGTAACCCCAGGGCCAAATGGCATACAATATTCAAAACACTAATCCAAATTTACCTATTCAGAATGTAATTCACAATGCTAATCAAAATATGCTTGCATTAAATCATCTTCTAGTCCTAAACCAATTACCTTTGATTCATTCACATCTTGGCTAAAACCTAGGATTTTTGAATAACTCTGTTAGTGGATCTCAACCAAAGGACTAAAGAGCTTTGATGCCTACATCCATTATCAATAATCAAGTTTATCATTCTAAGGCACCCAAGAATAATAATGACTCTATCTTGAATATGGTTTAAAATGTAATCATTGATTTCCTTTAGCTGTAAAAGCAAGTTGGAAATACTAGCAAAGATCTAGCAAGAACTTCTCTTTCCAAAGATTCAATAGGCCTTCAAATAGGTATAAAAATAATAATAATAATAACCACAATAATGAGTCATATGCTAATAATAATGTGCCTAATATAAATCTTAGTGATGTGGATTTGCCTAATTATTGTAGAGTTTATTATACTTCAAATCATGGTGAATTAGATTATCTAGAATTTTGTAATGCTTTTGAAGCTTTTCAAGAAGAGTTGGATGCTTTTGAAGTTATACCCAATAAATATAATGGTATAGGAAGCTCAAGTTATATAAGGTCTTCTAAATCTTCTGATTCAACTCTCATGGTGGAAGCATTTGAGTTCTAATTTCAAGAAGAGAATGAGACTAAGGATATCCTTGAGAAGATTCATTTTTTTAGAAAAATATGAAGAAGACATATCCTCTGAGGAATAGGGAGCAAAAATAACCTTTGACTACCTCAACTCCACCAAATAACTTTGATACTCCTCCTAATACTGCAATTGATAAGAATAAAGAGCCTCCTAACCCAATGTTGATGCATCTAATTATTCTAATAAGACTAGATATAATATAGTAGAGGACATGAAAAATATCAAATCCAACATTACTTTTTATTAAATAACTCAAATTACTAAGAAAATGTATTTGTTATTTAAATCTTTATCTAAAAAGCTTGGTAAGTCTCAAAAGGCTACACATGCTAATCTTTTAATACATAAAAACAAGGTAAATGTTCCACCTTTCTTTATTACAGTCAGAATATTTAGTAAGAAATTACATATTTGCTTGTTAAACTCTAGTGCATCTACAAATATTATGCCTAAAGGTATTTTTGAACAACTTGGTTTGACTCTAATTAAATATGATAGAGTTGTAACTCATCTTATAGAGTTGTAACTCAATTAGATAAATCAAGATTCAAATTAATTGGTGAATTGTTGAATGTTCACATGCAGATTGATTATAAACCAAGGATCCAATAGTTCATTAACATCCAAGTGGTATACATCCCTAATTATTATGGAATGCACTTGAGTAGAGACTAGACTAGGTCTCTAAATGGTTACATGTCTACTGATTGTTCACACATGTGGTTATCATGAAAAGGGGCTCCCAATCAGATCAAGATAGAAAGGGAGCCCAAGATGAAGCATATTATCATTGAGTATAATTCAACCAATGAGAGGGTCAACATGGTTAACTCAGATCTAGGTGTTTACACTATTCACACCCCAAAGGTATCTAACTCCAAAACTTCTCATGCTATTCTAGGATTATGAAAGTTATACGATGACGGTGCTAGATGTAAATCAGGTTCTATAGTAGGAGTGGTGTTAATCAATCCTATTAGGAAGGAATACAGTTCCTCTTACAAACTCTAATTCCCCTGCACTAAAAATCTTGTAGAGTATGAATCACTTATCCTTGGATTATAATTTATAATCAGACATAAGGTCAAGTAACTATTAATTTTTGGTGATGCTAAACTAGTAGTTAATCAATTCAAGATAAAATATGAATGCAAATTATCATACCTTAATAAGTATAAATTTAGAGTGTGGGACTTAATGAAATATTTTGATGCTTTCAACATTGTGTCAATTACTAGACAAGAAAACAAGGTTCCTGATAAATTTTATTTAGTTGTACCTAACCTTATACCCAATCAAAATTACAAGTTACAAAGCCTTGCCATTGAATTATTCCCATGTCCCTCAGTGTCAGATAATGTTAATCACTTTCAAGTATTCAGTGATGATCAATAGATCATAGATTTCATGACTAGTTTAGGAGTATTTGAGACTCATATCATTGATGACATCAATGAAAATACCTTTGATGATGAAAAATTTGAAGGGAATCCTGATGATAAGGACATTCAGCTAAATGACAATAATATTCCAAAAGGAATGATTGCCCTAGAAAGGTTATTTGACTTTGACAAACTTGTTGAGATTGTCAAAACCCCTAAGGTAGATGGGAAGGACTACGATAAAATTGACTTAGGTTCCCAAGGTCAAACTTAGTTTGTGAACATTGGTACCTATACAAACATCAAAATGAATATATCCAAATATTTACTAACCAATTATAAATATGTAATAGAATGGTCCTATGATGACTTAAAGAACTTTCATCTTAGAGTCATAACCCACACCATACCATTAAAAGAAGCCTATAAACCTTTTAAGAAAAAATAAATGTTGGTCAAACCTATCCTAGAACCAATGATATATAAATAATTCAATAACTTACTAGATGCTAAGATAGTGTTTCCCATTAGACACTTCACTTGGCCAACTTGGTGACAATTAAGAATAAAAATGTTGAAATTAGATTGTGGATTGACTTTGGAAATCTAAATAGATTATCTAAAAAGGATAATTATCCCTCATCTTCTCTTGAACAAGTAATCCAAATTGTTTCTAGTTTTACCATGATGTCTTTTCTTGATGGATTTTTAGGGTATAATCAGGTATTAGTGAATAAATAAGATAGGATGAAGACTGAATTTACTACTAAGTGGGGTACTTTTGCCTACAAAATAATTCTCTTTAGATTAATTAATGCAGGTTCAACCTTTCAAAGAGAAATGAACCATGATTTTAGGGGATGATAGGTAAGTGCATTATTATATACATGGATGACCTTACTATCTTTTCTAAAAAATGGGAAGACCACATCATGTACTTACAATAGGTATTTGAAAGGTGTAGAAGGTATGGAATCTCCCTCAATCCCAAGAAACACATCTTTTATGTAACTAAGGCAAAGATATTAGGACATGTCATAACCAAGGAGGGGATATTTATAGACCCAGATAGAGTAAATGCAATATCAAAGTTAGAACCCCCTAACATTAGGAAATAATTAAAGTCTTTCTTTGGTAAGATCAACTTTGTGAGAAAGTTCATTTCTGGGTTTGCATAAATTATAAATCCATTGAATGACATGTTGAATAAAGATGTTAAGATCACATGGAATGAGGAGACTAAGAAAATATTTCAAAGACATCAAATAAGCAATTGTACAATCTCTTGTACTGATAAGTCCAGATTTCACAAAAGAATTCTATCTTTATTCCTTTGCCTCTGATCATGCAATAGTTTTTATAACTTAGAAGATAGATAAGTGTGATCACTCCATCATTTTAATGAGTATTAACCTTTAAAATGTTGAGTTAAACTATTCTTTGATTAAAAAAAAACATTTTCTTTTGTCAAGGTAGTGAATAAATTTAGTCATTATATCCTTAGAAATAAGGTACATAAAATACTAATAAACCCTACCACTAAGCTCATGCTTAGCCAATGTGAACTTTGAGAGAGAAGAGGTAAGTGGATGTTCATTCTCCAAGAGTATGATCTTGAAATAAAAACTACTAATTTGGTAACATGCCAAGGTTTAATTTAGTTAATTAATAATACTAATCCCAAACTGAGTGTTATGCAGGTTGATGAACAAAGCTTTCAATCCAATGATTGATATGATTCCATTGTTCATTTTTTAATCAATGGCTATTGTCTTGTAGGATTAATTAGAGAGAAAAAGAGATCTTTAAAGCTCAAGGTAACCCATTTATTAACCAAGGATGGATTATTATATATAAATAACTTTGAAGGAATTTACCAAAGATGTATCTTCAAAGAGGAAGTAAATGAGATCTTGACCACATTCCATGAGAAGCTAGGAAGTGGACATCCATTTGGAAGGACTACAACCCACAAGATCCTTAGAGCTGATTATTATTGGCCTACTATCTTCAAGGATGCTCAAAAGCATGTGTGAGAGTGCCATTCATGTCAAATCTTCAACACCAAAGAGCCCAAAGTAGCCATGCCACTAAATCCAATGATGATTGATAAACCCTCTACCTAATGGAGACTAGACTTTGTGGGGGTCATCAACCATAATTCCTCATATGGTCACAAGTATGTTCTAACTACTACTGAATACTATACAATATGGACTAAGTCAGTGACAATCAAGTAGTGTAGGACTAAAGAAGTGATCAAATTTTTATAGGATAATATATACACAAGGTTTGGCACACCATTATATCTATTATGTAATAATGGATCTACCTTTGTGTTCATTGAGATAATTGAGTGGGTCTATGACAACAACATTATTCTCAAGTTCTCATCAAACCATTACCCCCAAGATAATGGAGTGTCTCAATCAACAAACAAGAAATTGATGAAAGCCATAAAAAAGTTTGCATCTGATAAACCAAGAACATGGTACAAATTACTCAAGTATGCACTTTGGGTAAATAGAACTAGAGTAAAACAAGCTCGCAAGACATCACAATTATTGTTGGTATATGGTCAAGAACCTATATATATCATAACACTCAAGCTTCCAACATATATTTTCATGCAAGAGTACATGGAGGAGGATCAAGAATTTTCAATTTCAAGGTTGCTTGATATTATATAGATGGAATATGTAAGAGAGGAAGCTTTTGTCAATTTTAGGAAACATCATACCACAATTAAAAGGAGTTTTGATAAACATTCAAGGACAAAGGTGTTTAGACAAGGAGACATGGTTCTTATTTGGGACAAAACCTTAGAACTGAAAGGAAATCATGGGAAGTTCACACCTTTGGGGATTTGTCCATACCAAATTGTTGAAACCCTAGGAGACATCACCTTCAAACTAAAGGATTTACAAGGGGAAAAATTCACATTGCCTACTAATGGGCAATACTTGAAGCATTATTTTTTTGTTGTCACACCTAAAGTCTTCATGGAATGAACTGTAAGACTAGTTAGAGTTAGTATAGGTATGCTTTAAATTATTATTTTTATTTCTTTCATTCTTGCCCCTTGTTTGTTCATAGTGCATGTATATAGTTATTTGCTTGTTTCCTAGACTTTCTAAATATTTTTTTCCCTAGTTTTTTCCTTACTTTTAATAAGTCTATTCTAGGCAACCCTCAACTCAATATTCACATGATCGTACAAATAAAACTCACATTTCAGGAATGCAAGTATGTCCCCTTAGCATTGGTTGATCATGGATTGTTGAAATGTGAGCATGAAGTTATAGTTTGGATACATTGGTAAGGGATAATAAGTAGGTTAATTATTCCTTGAGATTTTAAGACTTATTATAATCTATGTTTGGTTCTAATAAAGATTACACATATAGAGAAAAGCCTTGGATTATTAGGACAAAGTCGTGTTTGCACTTGAAAAACATCAATTCCTTGGGACAAAGTTTATAGCTAAGAATGACTATCTAAAGATCAAACATTTTACCAAATCCCAAAACCTAGCTAATTTAGTTCCCAACCTTTGCTAGAAAGTCAAAATATCTAAAAAATACAAAAAAATAAGAGACTATGACAAAATTCAAAAAAAAAATTAAGTAGAGGTGATTTTGGTAATCTCTACCAAGACTATGGACTTTTGACTGGCAATGGATCAAGGCCTTGAGTGGATCCAAAGGTTTTTTTTTTTGAGGAATATGGATACCTAGTTGGTAGTAGATCAATGCCCAATCCTTCCTTGAGCTAAATCATGATTATTAATGAACATCTAAATATGTTGTAAGTCAATGTTAATGGTTAAGGTCATGAATCTCAAAGTTGTTCTCTAAATCCTATGGCAATCAGTAAGTGGAATCAAAATAAACGCACAACATGGCTTTGTTTTGATGTCTGAACCTAATTATGCATGTGTAAGACTTATTTTAAACATGAATTGATCCTAATAATGGTGCCTCATCAAGTGGAACAAGTGGCCTAGTTATTAGTCTAAACCAAAGTCTTTGAATTCTAACATATTTCTATGTTTTCCCTAGAAATCACCATTTGTTGAGGTCAACACACCCCCATTTTTGAAAAATAGGGACCATTATTTTAATTTTTACAAATTTATACCTTAAAATTGAAAATTCACTTGATCAGAGTACCACTAATATGTTTGCACATTATTTTTATTTGAAGATCATCCACACCTAGTTCTCATTTGGATTAATTGATATATTTATAAGTGATCATGGTTTTACCCCTCCTAATGTCACTAATGATTGTTGCCTATATTTCTATATTTTAGGTTCAATTAAATCTTATTTGGAAATGAACATGCTTAAGGTTTTGTTTTTAAATTATAAATTGATCTTTTACTAACCTTTGGTTGTCAAAGATTAATTCAATATATTTTAAATCATGTTAAAACCCTAGTCTAATGTTTTAATCTAGGTCCCTTTTGAATTTATTTCAAACTTAAGTGGAAACAATTTATGCAGGAATAATTATTTGTGCCATGGACTTAGTTTAATTTTTATAGTAAGGCTTAGTCATGTTTTTCAACATGACCAAACCTTAGTCTAAAAATATTATGCTTGGTGCTTTTATTTCTCAATCCCCCTTTAATTATTTATTATTAGCATCAGCTAACTAACTGTAGGGTCCCATTTACTATGTTTTAAAGATTATCCTAAAAAACTTATCCTAAGGTTTTATCATTTTTATCAACATGAGTAAATCCTTAGTCTAAAATATTTAACCTGAGTTTCCTATATTCTTAGACCCTAACTTAGTTATATTTTATTATGATCAATTGTATACATTTTCTCAATCAAGATTGATCTAATGGTGTGTGTTGATACAAGACTTCAACAAAGCTCCAAAATAAGTGAGAAGGTGAAAAGTGTCACCATCATAAGAACCTCACCAAAGATCTAATGGTACATAGCAAAAGATGATCTAACAGAGTGTGATTGATCCACTAAAGATGATCTGATGGTGCGAGATCAAAAATGAAAATTCAAAATAACTCATATCTAGCATGGAGATTCTAATTTTCAGGCCTGCAGTGGATGATTAAATATTGAACATGTCCTCAAAGATCGATGGTAAGCAATTAAGCGTACACATTCCAATTGATGATGTGTATCAAGTTAAATATTTAATAAAACCCATGGATGAGTGAGAAGGTGACATGTGTCATAATTTTAGTGAAATAAAATTGAGAAACCAATGTTATTCCACCCTCCAAATTGAGATCCGATAGAGTGCATTGATATAATCAAATAATATCTAAAGGTGTGTAACGAAGGTTGAAAAGTCAAAGGCCCTAAGAATAAACATAGAGATGACAAGTGGCATAATTACAAGCCATAAATTAAAGTTCAATAATATTTCAATGATTTATGGTATGTGAATTAGCATACACATTATGATCAATAACATGTGGAGTAAGGAACATGATTCGATTGATTAAGATCAATAGAACGCATTCATCTAGATGAGGATGATCAAATAGTGAGAGAGAAATGTTGACATTTCAACAAAGATCAAGATGAATGTGATTGTGCCAAGTGTCATAGCCATGGGGAAATAACAAATCATCCAATGGCATTAAATATTTTAGATTGAGATCAATAAATCATTTTGATCCATACAAAATGGATCCAATAGTGTAAAGCGACGTAGAATTTTCGAAAGGCCCAAACCCAATAAAATATTGACATGTGTCCAAATGTGAGAAATGATAATATTTTAAATATTAATAAGTAGTATGTCATGGTGATACCACATCGGAGCCACATAAGCATAATATGCCAAGTTGAAGATTTTGTGGATCTGAGAGATACAAAGGTATAAATATGCAATCCAATTGAGATCTAAGGCATAAAACTTGTAAATTAAACTAGATGCCACCATTAAAGCACTAAAAAGACCTTTAAAAACCCTAGTAAGTGTGATAACCCTAATTAGACCATGTGCTCATTATGACCAAGCCAAGGAAAGGTGAACTATCACTTGTGCAAGAACAATTCAATCTAGAGCTAAAGTACAATCTACTAGCAAGTAATTTAGATAAATTCACAACTACGGTAGCCCAAAAAAGTGTTTCTAGAGAAAATGTGGAACTTTATTTGACCTCAAATTTAGAAGAAAGAGCTTTTAAGAACACATAGTTTGATTCAATAGCTCTAAACATAGGGGCAATAATTGGTTGATTTTTTTTTGGATCATTAAGAACCAATAACCCATCACAAGAGAGAAGGAGAAGAACATGTCTACAAAAATAAGATACTATGATGTATTTACCATACAGATGATAGGCCTACAGTATGTAGCTATAAAACCTAAGGTACTACATTGCATAGATATCATTTTTCTAATTTTTAAAGATGGAAAAATATATAAGGGCATGATTGTTAATTAATTTAGTTTAAAGAAGACTGCTTACATTTTTATCATATTTTTTCATAACTATTATAAATTGCCTAAACCCCAAATAGACCTAACCACAATCAACAATAAGGCCAAAGATATTTATTTTGAGAGCATCCTTTTCTTGTGGTTATATTTTGGAAACCAAGTCTTTTCTGACTTCAATAATAACATTCCCATTGGTAAAGTTAGACCTCGAATAAAGATGATCATGACAATGATGAATATATTATGTGTAAATGCAAACAATACAATTATCAAGATTGAGGGAACTCATTTTAATCTCCTCAGATTACCAGTCCATGTGTCAAATAAGCTTGTAGAGTAAGAAGTAGTTTACCAAATCTATAATGGACTAGATGGTCATTGCAAGACCAAAAGGAAGGGACTACTTCACACCCTCCCCATAACCATTGGTAGAACTATGTCTACATCATGGAACAATATTAAGGCTACTTCAAAACATAGGACCTCGTTCAATCTTCAAATTGATGAGCTAAGGTAGTGAGATCCCCACAGAAGGGTTAAGGAGAACTTGAAGGCCAAAGGAATAAATGTACCTTATGATCACTAGCTTGGTTCATTTGACCCCATATATGCAAAAGCCTCTTCATTCTCCAAAGTCACCATTAGATTAAAAAACACAACATCAATTCAAAATCCAAGATGTAGAGGGAGAAAAAAGGAGGAGATGACCGATGGTAATTGGGTCCAAGGAAATACCATTTGTTGAGTGGTGCATCTTCGAGACGTCCACCAGCCTATCTACAATGGAGTCCAAACCTAAGGTACAAATTGAGCAAAGGCCAGAGGAGAGAAGGGCTGATAAAATTACATCTTCTTCAGCCCAAGTAGATGAACAAGGATCACCATTGGAAGAGGTTCACATAATAGCATTAGTCCCTGATGAAACCATTGAATATGCCCTCAAAATGATATCATTAGCCTATGACTCTAGGGATGAAGAAATAGAGGAAACAAAGGAAGAGAATGGGAAGGAAGTGTCAGATCTAATTCCTATAGACACCCCCAAAATAAAAGTTAAATTATCCATTGTTCTAATGAGGGATAAGAATCCCAAGGTGAATATCATTCCTCTTTTGAGTGAAGTTAATATCTTTAGTGAATAAAACATAATTCATGGTACAAACATTATAGAATGTTTCATCTATGGAAAATTGTAAAATGTACCAAGTACAAAACATCTATGGGCTCTGATGAAGGCCATAAATATCTCAATTTATGAAGAGGTCATGCCATGGATCCTAGCTCTGAAAAAGGAAGATGAAATAAGGATGGATACTCTAAGAGAATCAAGTGGAGCACAAATGGAAACTCCAATTCCAAAAGTAACGTGATCTTTAGTTGGTGTCAAATTTTACCCAACAACTTTTAGTTTGTAAAGGGTAACTGAGAAGAAGTCCATAGTTGGTGGATAGGAGTTCACTTTCCAAAAATTGGAACCTTTTATTGAATTAACTCTAGTTCGAGGCCAAAAGCCTGATGAGAACAAAATATTTGAATAAAATATTCTTGAAATGGCTCAAGTTTAGTTAGAGAAATTACAAACAATGATTAGAGGTGTCTTGTAATAGAAGAAGAATCTGGAAGGGACAATAATCTTATCAATCCCAGAGAATAATTTCAAGCAATTTGAAGACACCATGACTGATCTGTTCAATTATTTAAAGACAATCAAGGCTAGGTGGGTTGAAGTAAATAAACAAATTACTATGGCTATAGGGCAAGTTGGCCAATGGTAGGCTTCAAGTTATCAAGAGAAAGATTTGATCAAAGCCTTCACCAAAGATCAAATCCTTAAGTTTAGAATAGTCAGCCTAACCCACTTAAACATGGATATGGATATATTATTGGATAATATCAAAGCTTTGAGAAACTAGTCTAAGTAAATGGAAGACATTTCTAAGGACCTCAAACAACTAGAAGATAAAATGTTTCACATATTAGATATCTTGATAAAAGAACCCACCACACTTAGTCCCTTGGGTCTAATAACTGATGATGAGTTCAAGCATATAACTATTCAATTCATACATGAAGTAATAAATCAAGGATAAGGGAAAATAGGGGATGATAACAATAATATCATGAGATTACTTTTGTCATCTGAGGAGAAGATAAGAGATTCCAGAAGTATCAAGCAAGTATTAGAAAGAGTTGCAAAAGATCTCAAAAACCTAGAGGACCAACAAAAAGAACTCTTTATGAGACATATTTTTGACCTCTAGCTTATCAATAAGCAACATTATAGAATGAAGATCTTGCAAGGAAAGCAAAATACTACAACATCACAAGGGTCTAAAAGTTAAGCCAGATGACTTAAGATATTCTATTATATAAAAACATTGTATATTTTTAAAATAAAATATTCTTTTTCTAAAGGCACATACAACTTTTAAAATACATTTAATATAGGTTAGTCATTTTAGAATGTCTAAAAGGTACTATAAGGATTGTAAAAGGATAGATGTCCTTAACACTTGACATGACTAGCCAACAATACCTCATCAATTGTCTATTTAAAGAGGTATTGTCTATTGTAAAAAGAGACTGTTTTTATCCAAAAACTATTTGCAACTTTTGAGAAAATTAATAAAAGCAAGGAATTCTATAAATTTTATCCAAATTTGTTTGTGTGAATTGCTATCATGACTTCTCTATCATTTTTTTGGTCTTATTCTCAAATTTTAATGGTTCTTATGATTTTTGGACATGCATATTTAAGTGCAGAATTGTTAATTTGTGTTAATTCTAGATTTGTTAAAAGTTCTAAGGTTTACTTCATTTTCTTTACCTTTCTTGCACATATGTTAATGTTGTTTGCTTACAAGGGTGGATTTTTAAAGTGAACTTAGTTCCTATTTACACTATTTCATACTATCCTTAGATGTTTGCCTAATGTGTGATATGATTTAAAATTATGTTACTTCATGTCATATATTGGTTAAATGCATGTTAAGATGAAACTTAAACTTTGTCATAATGCTTGGGTTAAAGATCAACAACATATTTCTTCTCTACTTTACCCTTTTTTAATCCTTTTTTATCAATCCACCATAGATTAGCTTCATTGTGAATACTCATCTTAGTTCAACTTTAGAGTTAGGTTTCAAGCACAATTCACTCTAAATAGCGTAGGTTATCTTCAAAATCAAATATAAAATATTGGGACACGATGGCTCCCAACCACCAACTAATATAAATTTATGAAATAATCCACTTTTTATACCTCTATTCCATCAAAGATAATAGGATTATCACAATCTGCAACTCATGTATTGGATTTTATTAATTAAAAAATGAGTAGTGTTTCTAAAACACTAAAAACCACCTATGATACACTTTCAAGAATCAACACCTTCTTCAGTTAGAGATTACTTCATGAAGGTTCAATGATTATGGTAGATTACCTTGATTATGTAGCCAAATATATCTTAGATTTGGCATGGGTACCTCCAAAAAGTGAAATCAGAATAGAGTAATTATGATAAATAAAGTATTTAGTATCGTTAATATTTATAATAATAGGGAACAAGTTATATCCTTTGATTGGTTAGATATGTTACTAGAATTCTTGATATTTTTTCTTGTTCAGTATACTTGAAATGAACCTAATTGTACTTGGTGTCATCAATTGTGAGTATTATTGCATGATACATTTGGACATGTATATTTTTTTTGGATACAGGAGAGGATGATGATGGATAACAATGACATTATAAATAATATATCTATTATTTGGACCTATGAGTTTGCCTTGAACCTTGTGTAAACCCCATAAAATATGTTATGTTATTTTAGAATTTGTCCCATTTATCATGAAACTTTGTAAGCCTAGTAATTATGTCATTCATATGTAACCTTAATGTGTGAAGTTGTGTGCATTTATAATTATAATATTTTCTGTAAACCCCTATAACATGTGTATACTCATTAAACCTTACAAATGATGGATATATGCTATGAAATTAACCTTGTTGTATGAATTTGTGTATATGACTTAGTAATAACATGATGTTACATTGTTAAGTCCAGTTTTATAATTGTGCATGTGTTGTGGAAACCTTGTATGTAACATTTATGTGTAAATTTTATGTGGAATAAAAACCCTTCCTAAAATCAATTAGTGTCTCAATGGAATTTATGATTGTGGTGATGTATAGTCACAAGCTATGGTATAAATCCTCCTTGTATTACTTTGGGATATTATGGTATCAGATGCATAGACTTTTAGGGGTTACCCCATTTTGGTAGTTTAGATATTATAGCAGAGGTCAATAGTCAATGGGTGACACTTAGATAGTTTTTACTTTATAGTATTGTGGTCATATGCCTTCAACAAGTTGTATTTTTGACATGGTTTTTCTCTGTGGGATATGTTGATTGACATCATATGCGTCACATGATAGTTAAAGATGTGGGGTGATATGATTACTTGTAGGTACTTGCATAGCACTGGGATGCTATGTACAAGAGTTGTAGAGTCGATATATATTGTGACACTATTACATATGATGACGTGTAATCATTACTTAACCTCTAGGAGATAATTTACAAGTATTTGTTTACGTCTGGGAGGTAATAGATAGTGTTCGTCATACCTCTGGGAGGTATTTGATATGTCTCAAACCTTTAGGAGATTATCAGGATGTCTCTTAGCTCTGTGAGGTAATTGAGATGATATTAATCCTTCTCCCCTTACATGACTTGTAAATTCACATAGTGTGTGTGATGTGAACTATTTTTATATACGTTTTGCCAAGATTATTTTAGTTGATTGCACCTTTTTTTTTGTAAATTGATTTGGAAAAAAATATTTTGTTTTATTTTATTTTAATGTTTTAAACAATTGGTCAATTATGGAAATTGTTATTTAAACTAAAATTTTGGATTTTTTATTATACTTTGAATCACTTGGATTGTTGTTTGAAATATTTTGATCAATTTATCTCATTTTCTATTGGTTTATATTTTTACATGATCAGTTTGTTATTATTTATTTCAGTAATTATTAAGTTGGTTTCCAATGTATACGTATGTGCATAAATGTTATGCCATTGACACGGTATGGGGGAGAAGAAGTAGCTTGGAATATATCTAGTGGGATTGTGATGGGGAACCTATCGTTTAGGTCAAGATACCATACTTTCCACCCCACCAAACATGGTGTTTATTTATAACTTATTATTTTTATAGATAGGAGTTCTAAGTAGTAATGTTTAAGCTATCTAAAAGGTATAATTTGTTACATTGATGTTGGGAGGTCTAAGTAGATTATTTGCACGTAGCCATTGCTTGGTCATTTATGCATATGTATGCTTCTTTCAACAGAGTTCAATGGCAGAATTATTGTGTATAGTTCAATGTGGTTAGGTATTGCTCTATATTCTTGGTTGATGATTAATCTTATGTCAACATATTATACTTTCACCATGGGATGGTGTTGAAATTTGTCATTATGATTCATAATACTATAGAATTTTGGTTGTACATATTATTGGTTAGCATTACATCATGATAGAGTATGCTTTGGATTTAGATGATAGGGAAACAAAGTGGATGACAGTATGGCCATTTGACATGATGGGAACTATTTGTAGAAATGCCATCATAATTAATGATTTAAAGTAAACACTCTTGGCAAATATAATGAGTAAAAGAATCATAATATTAAAAGATGTGAATAACCCTAAAATTTAAATCATGAAAGCTTGATTAATTTTAGACTCAAATTATTGTTGCTCTCTTGGCTAGAGTTTCACATCAAGGACGACGATTTTATAAGAGGGGGAGAATGTAATACCATTATGTTGAACCACTATAGACACCTCTATTTTTTTCACATTATCATAAGTAGAGACCCAATTAGATGGGTATAAATCTCAATAAGAGATGCCTAGTGTTGTTCTAATTGTATCTAAATCTATTTGTATGCATTGTTATATATTATGGACTTGATTATTTTGTGATTGACAAGGGATTTTATCAGTTAATCTAGGATTATGATTTGGGTCACGATATGATTGTATTAAGTGCTACATATATACTCATTATTGTTAATGTTACTAGTTACCATAAATATTTAATGGCTTACTCAGGTTCATAATAAGTAATTAAATAAGTAAATATTTATAAAACATGCTTTAGTAATAAAATATTACATTACCTAATAGGCGAAAAATTAAATATTTAATAGTAACATGCTTCATTAACGAAATATTATTTATTGTAGTAATAAATTGATTTAGTGGAGCCTAAACAAGTGAGGTGATAACTAAACCCACTTAATGGGTGACCAAGAATGTGGTGGGAGTAGTTAAGGTTTTAAAGATAAAAATAAAAAATAAAAAACAAAAAACAAAATGTGGGGGGAGGGGCGGGGGGGACGGGGGCGCAGGGCGGAGGTCAAAACCAATTTAGGGTTATGAAGTTTCATTTTCTCCTCCAAGCTCTTATCTCCATTGTTGTTTTTGCTACCAAGGGAGCCAAACAAGAAGGGAGAAGACAACAGGTGAATAGAGATCAGCTATAGGACCCAGATTCAGATTTAATTAGGCAATTAAATATTCCCTCCTAGATTTAGAGATTTTTTTTATTTTTTTTTCATATTTACAAATGGATAAAAAGAATGATAACTTCTTTTAGAGCTTTAAATTTATTGTTTTTGCTTGTTGGGTTGTCAAGTCTTTACTTAGATTCATTATATGGACTAGTTAAGGTTTTGCGATATATATATAAGATTTTATTCATATTTTACTCTCTAAAATATTTAGGATATATATTTTTATATGTAAAAATAAATAAAATATATATGTGTGTATAAAGCTGTATATATTATCTACAACATTAGATGCTAGATAGAAAAATAAAAATAAAATAATATTATAAAATAAAACTAAAGTTTTATAAACAGATATATATATTAAAACAAAATAAAAATAAAATAAATAATAATGAAACAAAATTCTTTTATTGGAGAGTGGGGGTGGTGGCTGAGCTAACCCCTGCCCCCATCCCATAATAGGGAAGGAGGAGGGATCAGACCAGCCAACCCTCCCCACCCCCTCAGGGCCGGCCACCATGGCTAATGGCCAAAGCTGTAACCAAGCATGCGGCCCATCCATTGGCTGTCAACCATGCGATTAAGGTTTGATATTTAAAAAAATAATACATCTTTGATAAATATATAAAATGAATTAAAAAAAAATCATCGTTTTTTAAATACATTAAAAAAAAAAAAATTAGTTAAAGAAATCAATTTATGTATATTTTGCAGTTTATAATATGCAGTCTATTTGTGTTTTTAAATTTGTACTTTATAAAGTATATTTTATTTCTTTAAATTATGCTTTAAATTTTATATTTTATAGATTATATTTATTTTTTAATAATTTTTGTATTTATAATATTATTATATATAATAAATGAATTATCTTGTAATTTGTATTTGGATTGGATACTTTGTATTATATCTTTTTGATCTCGAATTTGGGTATTTATATTACTGTATATGAATGTTATTAGTTCATTTCCGAATCTAGGTTTGGAATTTTATAATTGGAAATTCATGTGGAAAATAGTTCAAAAACTAGTAAATATATATGTTTATATCTACAGATATATATGTTTATATCTACAGATAAACTAGTAAAACGAGATAGCATTACTATTGGGACATTTTTTATATTATTAAATGTATATATTTGTATTATTTTCTACGTACGTAAATATATATACCCCATATAAACATGGGTAATTTTAGAAGCTTTGAGGGAGACTCCTTTGATGAAGATATGAACACGAGTATAGTAAAATTTTAGAATTTTAGAGATAGAGATTGAAGTGAGATGTATTTTAATACATTTATTTGCTCATGTTTCCCTTTTTTTTGCTAAAACTGGTGTTTATGACTAAATAAGAATATTTTGAAAATTTAATTGCCCTGATTTGGTAGAATGCATATTTGATAGTTTATGCCATATTTATTAGTTCAGTGAAGTTAGCCTCAAAGGAGGTTAGATGTGTTAGTGTTTTCTATTATGAAATCTCATCTCATTTCACTGTTGGGCGGGTTATATCTATTTTTATCCTATTTGCATGTTTGAAAAATTATATATTTTATATATATATATATATATATATATATATATATATATATATATATATATATATAATTATAATGAATGTTGTTTTTCATTGTTTATTTTGTTTATGATTCTGAAAAATAAAAAGAAAGAAGATTTTAGTGAGGGCATTTTTACTTTCTCAGCATAGGCTGATCCATTGTTGCCTATATCTTGGTGCAGAAGAAACTGATTTACCAATGGAAAACACGTTTTAGAGATGTTATGCTTGTGATATTGGCTTTTGTAGCATATTGAATGTTGTTTGATGTGATTTTGAACTAAGGATGATTATTTAGAAATTATTCCAATTTGGACTTTTGTAACATTTAATTCTTGGGAATTGTTTTAAACCTTGAATTATCTTTTACTCAGATAGTATTTCCATAGTTCATTGGTAATATTAGATAATTTTTGGATAAAACTGTGTTAGATTTTCTAGACCGAATAGATGTTTTGATTCACACTCCATGAATCATCATTAGGGTATGAGAATGAGTTAGTTGATATTGTAGAACAAACAAATCCTTTATAGATATAACATTAAATCTTGTGATATCCTTTCAAGTCAAAAAGTGGAGGAGAGGAACAAAAGAAGAAAGAGCTCAAAATTTATAAGTTAATAAAAAAATTAAAAAAACAAAAAATAACTGCATTAATAAAATAAAATTAAAATAATTATTTTTTGAATTTAAGAAATTTTAAAACTTTTTAAGGATTATAAATAATATTTAATTATTTTATTTTAATTTGATAATTGTTAAATATAAGTTTCTTAATCTACTATAAATTAGAAATTATAACTTACATAATATAAAATTATAAGAAGTGTATTATAATTGTCAATTCTAAATATTTTTAGAATTATAAATACTTAATTTATAAAAAGTAAATGAGCCTTGATAACTAATCAATCATCCATTATTAATTTATCAATCATCCATTATTAATTTATTTATTATTAATTTAGAAATTGTAAAAATTTATAAGTTATAAAAAATAATGTATAAATAATCATAAATTAAAATAATAAAAAATAACATAATCAATTGTAATTATGATTAACAAAAAATGAAATTAAAATGATAATTATAAACTACACCTAGTAAATTCTGAAAGATGCCCATTATAAATTTGTAAAAAAGAATTCAAAATTATGTATGTAAAATTGACATATAGTACATTACTAAATTATAACATATAATTATACATTAAAGATCCCAAAAATGTTATTTTATCAACTATAACCTAAAAGTTGTAAGAAAATTCTGAAAGGGAAATTAAAATGGTGGGGTTAGGGAAGAGGTGGAGTGAAATTAGGATAGGTGGGGTGGATGAGATGGAGAGCGGAGGGGGTAAAGGAAAAGAAAATAGGGGACCAAAAGACAAGTAGGATTACATTTGTGGAGGGGAAGTTTATGGGGATAAAAATCAACAAAGGGCGGGTGTGGAGGGGAAGGGGAAGGGGCAGGGGTGGTTTGTGGGGATAAAAATCAACAAGGATGGATTACGTTTATGACAGGTCTGTAGGTTTGGTTTAACTCTAGACCACTATTTATGTTGAGGTTGTTATCATACTTTTGATTATAATGGTTTCTTTAAGATGATTTTGAATAAATTATTCTCCATGGATATAACTGTAATCTCTTTTATGCAAATATGATTATGTATCTTAAAGGAGTGTTCTGCTAGTGCAAACTTGACCAACCTCTCTCTGTTGATATCTTCCACATGTTAATTGATCCTAGTCTTGATGGAGCGGCCTGTCTCACCAATATATGACACCCCATAGGAACAGTCAATTTTATACACCCCACTTTTTAGAGTTGGTTCTAGTTTGTCTTTGGAAGATTTAACCATACTTCTCAAATTTGGTTCTAGTTTGTCTTTGGAAGATTTAATCATACTTCTCTATTTTTTGTGGGGGAGAAAAGTGGTATGGATGTTGTTGATTTTTAAAATTTTGGAAATTTTATTATAGATGTCTTCAACAAAGGGGAGGAAGGTTGTAGGTTTATTCTAAGCATCCTTCAAACTCTTGGGTCTAGACAAGTAAAAAAATTCAATTAATAGACGTTTCAATTCACACTCCATGAACCATCATCAAGGTATGAGAATGAATTAGTTCATATTATATACCAAGCAATATCACCAGAATGAATTATCTTACTATCAAAAAATATTTATTATAGCTTATGTTCTTGATCACCATAATGGTTGTTATAATATTCAATTATATCAATGTACAATAAGACTCCTTAATCTAAGTGGATAACAAATTATTTATAACATTTAATGCTTTGTCTCTAAATGTAGGCTAGTACTTGACTTATGATTGGATGATAACACTAGTACTAAGAATACACCATTGAATAGTAAATAGCATAGAGAATATTATATGACAAATTAACATTGATAATCTTAGACTTGTAATAAAAGGAGTTTAGGTCACTTTTGTATGATAGAATTGTTGAATAATCTTATTGTGTAAAATTGTTAAATAATCAATTTTAATTTTGACCTATAATTAGAATTAATGACCAAGTTTATATACTCAGGCTTTTCTAGGTGTCTTAACATGAATAGTGTGACTCTCTTAGCATTGTGTTGTAGGAAACCTTTTTGGGTATGTTGACTATGGTGGATTTATAGGTATCTTTTAGAATCTTGTTAGAATAAATTAAAAGTATTTAGGACTTAAATTCTATCTTTTAAAGTTCATAGATAGTTATATCATCTCTGAGATCATTTGATAGATGGTTGGTCAATTGCATGCACTGTTACGAGATTTTGTGCAAGTTCATATTATAAATTTTATGTTTCAAAACCAACCAAATCAATCTAGATAGAGGCTCAAAATTAATACCCAAACTTGAGTTTCATGAAATTAAAATTTGTAAGCTCTAGATGTATCTTATGTGATTTAGAAACTATAAACGTTATTCTCCTATCTGATCTGATGATTTTTGGTAGGTCTGATTTCGGAGGCATTTTACCATTTTCTGCACTTGTGTTCTTTTTTAACTTGTGAAGTCAATTCAAAATTAAATTCTTAAAAATAACTATAGGAGTCCTAGGGATAAACCAATGTTTGTTAGTGGTTTGTTTTACCTTTAGATCTATATAGGAACTTTCATTTAGTCCTTTTAGACATAATTTCTATTTTTGGTAACATTGTTTCCAAACCTCGTATATTCAAAATTTGCTTAGCAAAATAATTTATAGTGTAAAAACTCTTTTGAAATGTTGAGTTTTTTTAGGGTTTAAATTATTATGGGTTATTTTTGTAGATTTATATTAGTATCTTGTATTTATTATATTGTATAATAAATTTCAGAAATACAATTTTCCTCGTGAAAATATTTTTGCCATCACCATTTCATAGGTGATTTAACGACATTGAGACTAGTCTAAAAGGAGAACTAATTAAGTTTGTTTTCTTTAGTATTGATTTATTATTATTCAACATGAATGGTTAACCATGAATGACATATCGATGGGTGGTATGGTGGTTATTTGGGGGTTGGAGTGAATAGGAGCTTGGTTGTTTTCTTAGTTTATTACACTTGAGGTCATAATTTGATGTGCCTCCTTGTCAATGAATCATTAGAAAACTAAGATTATTAACATTTTAAATGATCTTGAGTGCATATATCGTTGGTATAAACTAAACTTGACAACCCTTGAGTATTGAAGTCAAGTGTAGTGTTGTAAACCAATTTTAGTGTAGTCGACATAGCTTTGTTATAGTGATCTTGTTGAACACCTTGATAAAGCTTGCATCCTGATATTGAAGGTGATGTGAATTATTTCTACATGTGTTCTTTTAAGGTTTCTTTGATAGTGTTGGATGGGTTGTTAGATGTAATATTCACTTATGTGAAGACAATGTTGCACACAAAAAGAATTGCTAATGTTTTTAAGGGTTTTATTTGAGTTTATTTAGGTGAAATTTTTTGGGTGTTACATAGCATACCAACTCATTATAAATTAAATGTGCGTGTAGTATTCACAAAATAATTTTCCTATCTCCTTATTATAAAATACACTTTAGGTGAATACTATTCTTGCAAGGTTGCATTTTTGAATCATTATGCATCAACAATTATCAAACTTGAAAATATCTAAAATTTATGAATACAAAGAACAACTTTTAGTTCCTTTTAATGTAAAATAATATTTAATTTCTTTAGTTTCTACTATTAGAATTCTTCATATTATTTTTGGTATATTAGTCATTTTTTATTATTACTTTCTTAAATGCTTCAGGTATTATGCATTTTCTCTTTAAAGTTTTAGAAAGTTTTATTCCCTAAAAATGTTAGGTTTACTATTAATAATTTATTGAATTAATGATGTATATTGTTAATCTTGTAATAGGCTTACCTAAAATTTTGAGGATACCATATGGATTTTTAAATGATGTGGTATTTAAATGATAGTTTGGACGTTGAACTAAAATTAGTTGAAAAATGCACAGGTCTAATTTTAGATAATTTTTTGAATTAATAATGTGTATTGGCAATATTTTAATAGGTTAAACTAAAAAATTGAAGATATCATATGGCTTGTTAAATGATGTGATGACTAAATTATAATTTGGATGTTGAACTAAAATTATCTAAAAATCTATGTAGGTTTAGTTTTAGTCAATTTGTTGAATTAATAATGTGTATTGGCAAGTTTGTACTAGGATATACCTAAAAATTTGAAGATATAATATGGATTGTTAAATGATGTGGTAATTAAATGAGGGTTTAGATGTTGAACTACTAAAATGGTAGAAGTTTAATTTTATTTAGTTGTTGAATTAACAATGTGAATTGGCAAGCTTGTAATAGGTTGTACCTAAAAATTTGAAGGTATTATATGGCTTGTAAAATGATGTGGTAATTAAATTATACTTTTGACATTGAACTAAAAATAAATGGGGCTTGGCACATAGTCTAAATATATCAATATGTGGCTTAAGTTGAACAAAAGATATAATATGGTGATTACAAATCTAATTCCATGAATCAAGGAAATATAAATTATGACCAATTATGTACATATTTAAAGTTTATAAATGAAGTATTAAAAAAGAGAGAGAGAATGGAGAAACTAATTATGTTGATATGCCCTTAAACATTTCACCCATGCATTTAACCCAAGTTCCCAAGGATGTGGTCATAACAGGCAATATTTGACCAAGTCATAATTAATAAACTATTGTCAAGTTTGCAGTTAATAATGAGATTTAGGCAAAATAAATTACTATTAATAGGTTTTGATAATATATATTAATGTTAATGTTTATTTATATGGAATCTTAAGGTGATATGGTGATAAAGTGAGTAATTAATTTATTGGAAGCATTCAAATAATGATTTATTTCTTATATCTATGATAGTAAAATATCCATGTTATGAATGAACCCCTCATGATGTTTTATTATATTAACTTTATGTATTAATATTATACAATGAAAACTATGAGGTCACATTATATGAGAAAGACCCGCTTTAATCAATATTGCACCATGTTCAAATATTGGCATATTTCCTATAAATATGAATGTAAACAAATGAAAAACCAATTAAGACACAATTGGAATTTTATTCCACACTAGTTAAAATCTAAAAATATTTATATTAGAATCCAATATCACCATAGTTAAAAGCAATAATAGAAATATTGGAATCTGAGATCCCATGAGTTAAAAACTAATAATAATAGTATACAAATCTAATTTTATCAATTATAAAACTATAAATACAAATACTATAAATTCTAGATTCTTAAAAATATGTTTAGATAAGAATAATGACCACTAAATTGATAATATGAGTAATAGAGTCGTATATTCTTATCTTGTGTAGAATGGGCACATGTCTATTCTACACAAGATAAGAATAATGATAAGTATGTTTTACATTGGGCACATGACTGATGAAAAGTGTTATCCAATACTTGTACATGGTGTAACTATGTTTTAAAATGTTGCACTAATATTTTTAAATCTTCCATGTCATGATGTGATTGGTTCATATATCCTAAATTTTAGATAACTATTAAATATTACTATGACAACTATTAGTTAATGTCATGACTATTATGGGGTCACATTATATGATCAAGACCCATTTCAACTATTGGGCAATGCTCAGCTATTTGCTCATTTCTCCTAAATATGAATTTAAACGTGAAAAATAATTAAGATATAATTATAATCTGATTCCACACTATTTAAAACTAATAATAGTTATATTGGAACCAAATATCATACTAGTTAAAACAAATAATATTAATATTGTAATCCAATATCCCACTATTTAAAAACCAATAATATCAATATATAAATCCAATTTTAATAATTATAAAATTATAAATGGAAATATTGTAAGTCAAGATTCTTATGAATATGTCCAAATTTAATGAATGATGATTTCATGTGCTCAAAAATCTAGTTCATGATAAGGGTAGGATGACTAATCAATAAATCCCCCAACCTAGTGATCCTAGACAAATATTTTTAGGTATAGGAGAATACCTCCTAAGCTCAAGAGAATCATTGGACCCTCTCTTCTATGCTCCTGACTATTAAATCGTAACTATAGATAAGGTGATTGGCCCTTTTGGATCCTATTAGCCAAGAGGCAAAGATCTCTAGAATCACCTTGTAAAGGTTCATAATTGTTGCATGTTCTACCCCCACTAGCCACATCCTATACTTCAAACCCATGTCAAGTGAATCTATATATCAAAATTATAATGCCCAACTTAAGGCCTTTCCCCTATTGGTGGCCACTCTCAAGGTAACCACCCTACTTGTAGCCAACAATCTTAGTATCCTATAGACATTAGTAAGAGTGACAGTCTAATCCTTTGGGGCCTACAAGAACTAGAAAATGTTTTAGGTCCACATCCTAATAGGTGAACAAGTTACATATAAACCTACTCCTTTATACTCCAATCACATGATGTGAGGTATCCATACTCTATGTAAATTAGCCATCCCATTGGATGTCAGTAACCCTAAAATTCTAAAAAGTCACTCATGCTTCTTGGCCCCACTCCAATATATGTAAACCCCTTACAAACATAAACAAGAACAACTTGAATCAGTCTTTTAGCCTCAATAACTCATAAATTAGACCAAATTTTGGTTTATGTTAAAATTATTACCTTATGTAAGTGGATTTTATGTAACCATCATGGTGGTTTGTGCAACCATTGGTCTTTTCAAAATGGAGGTTTATTAACTATCACATGTAGACTAAAGAATGCATAATTGTTGTGATGGTTACATAAATCATCGGTGATGGAGGCATAATCATTAGTTTTCAAAGACCAATGGTTTTACCATGGCAATAATAGTTCTACCAACTCGTCATGACTAATCCAAGCCCCCTCCCCCATGATCCCCGCTCACTCAATTAATAAAAAATTACCAAACCATACAAAATTTCATTTTCCTACTCTACACATTCTGCCAATCCAATGATGTAATCAATTTAAAATTTTAATGGATCAAAACATGTTTTTCATTAAAATATAAACTTAGGGCTAGAATGTTAAATTCCATAAAACTCACTCATTCCTATTGTGGCCCACTATCATTGGTACACATACCATCTTTAAAACATCCTCTTCAATTTGACTAATCTCTCACATGATTCCATCATATAGGATTTAGAGCTCAAACTCTCCAATTCTCAATTACACAAATGATTTCTATTTTTGGCAAGTTTTCAAATAAATAGTTCATTTTCCTAGCCATTGTGTTTTAAAAATTCTCCATTTTTTTTATTTTTATTTCAAAACTTGTATCTTCTCACATTTTACAATGTGATTGCTTCCTAACTAACTTTAAATAGGTCAAATCTTGATGATCCTAATATTTTATTTTCCTTAATTTTATTGCAAAGTATGTTGTTTTATGTCTTAAAGTTTATAGGTTGATACCATTCCACATCGAGCTCAGTCCCCTGACATAACAGTTCAATTAGTATTCTCATCCCCAAGTACATGGTAAGTAAATTTGTCTACATTTTAATTAGTTATCATACTTCTAATTTTTCATAAAATTAAAATTTATTCTCGTTTATTATTCATAGGCCATGGGGTTCTCTCAGTTGGCTTCATTATGCCATACAGGTAAGTGAAGTTAGTTTTATAACACTCATTTTTTATTCATTATGCCATTACTCATAAGAATACCCTCTCCAACCCATGACAAAACATCTCCTTGAGGGGGAAATATGTAAGCACTTAAATTTTTATGGTGCAATATTTTGTGGCAAATTCGATGACGATGTAATGATCTTTGCTAAAAACATGTTTAGACCACGTCCTCTCTATATTACTAGTATTTTTTAATATTGAAATAACGTGTATAGATTCTATACATTAATGGATTCAAATCATCAAAAAAATACCAATAAGTCCATGGTAAAGAGTAAAAAGGAACCAATCTTAGAACGTTATTACAATATAAAAAGCCACCTAGGTGAAAGCAACAAGAAATCAAAGTACCAATAGTTAACAAAGGAAAATAATTCACAATAAAAAACAATAGTTACAAATTTATATTAGTCCCGTCATGAATCATTACAACATCATCCTCAACTATTTCAACACCACCCACCTCAGGTCCCAAGTCGCATTCAAATAAAATAGGTCCCAACTAAGAGCACTGCACTAAAGAGAGGAAATGATCTAATTTTCTCAACAAATATTTCATGTTTGAGGTCTTAACAAAGTTTTAAAAATATTCAACATCATTAATATTCCCCTCTTGGATAATTTTTTTGGTTTAAAAGAAGTAACACTAAAAAATTACTTAATGCTATTAAGAACCTTCTGATTTATGTCCACACTATCACTCACATCAACCCTATCATGACTAGCTTCACAAATGGGAACATCCTTACAACCAAAAGTATCCATATCAATACCAACTAACTCAACCACCTTACCAGAAGCTACTTCCTCTTCATTCCCATAGGTCTTTAAGGCATATATGATATCTTTATTGGCTTCCATCTAGTCCTCTAAAACATTTTTATCTGATTATGATGACCCAATGCAAACAATAATCATATTATTATCTTGTTCAAAAAAAGATTTCCTGATCAATCCCTAGTCATACTCAAAAATATGTACCTATGCAACTTCACCATGGCGAATCCTCCAATCAGGAGGTTGAGAGTAACTTGGGTATTCCCCACTATCCAACAATTATATAGAAGAAACTTTAATCATGTTTGTTTTCCAAAACTTTTCCATCCCACTTTACAGTACCTCAATCTAAAAAATATCTTCCAAGAAACACATCTCATGATAACCTCAAAATTGAAGTTAGTAAGTAATTTGGAATTAAACTAAAGAACTTCCAAATTCTTTTATTTTCAAATGAACCATAAGATTTAAATAGATAATACAATCCATAACTTGTGCAATAATATGAACCTTTTTTTTGGAACACACATACCCAAAAGCAATATTGTACCATGAAATCTCATAATCAAACAAAGAGTTCCACTATTAAGACAAATTTTTCATAAACTTGTAGATAAGGACATAAGAAAAAAAAGTGTTAAATAGTTTCTAAATCACCACACAATAGACATTGAGGAGTGCCAAAACCAAAATTATAAATAACCGACCCAACAACCAATTTATCATACAAAAAAACCATCTAAAACAAGACTTTTTTGCTTTAAGACATGATGATCAGAGAACATGAAATCTAATAAACTAGTTGGAGAATGGATCACAAACATGCCAAACCCATTTAAGGCTAAGGAAGAGATTTTTGGAGAAATTAAATTTATCATAAATCATTTTAGTGGTATATTCCATAAGGGAAGGACCATTTAGCCATTTAATATCCTCTCAAATCCCACCAACATCATCAAGTATAGAAACACCTCTAGCAGACTGAAGATCCTTAGTTAGTAGAGTGAAGGTTCTCCTTTAAGATAATGAAACATGATACCTTTCTCTGATCTCAGTCTATAAAGCCCAAATATTGAAGGAAAATATATCTTTCAAACATCTTAATCCCTTGGAGACCCATATGAAATCCAAACACCCTCTAGTAAGTGCAAGGGTCCTTTTGTTAATTGTGAGGTTCCACCATATAGACCTATACCCCTGACACCTTGACCCCAATCCATTAAAAATAGGGGGCACAATGATAAGGTGTTTTAAAATATCCCAATCTTTCCAAATGACTCAAAAATTTAGAGAACCTAAGACGTGCACTACAAATGAAATAGTCAACAAATAAGATATGTGAAGCCCTTTCCAGTTCACTTTACCTTTTGCTTATCCCCTCAAAATATTATGCCTAACCAGAACCTTCCATGGATCATCCCCTTCTAAGGCTCTAATGATTCAATTTACTATGAGAAAAATACTTTAAATCCTAAGGTCTTTCAACCCAATCCCCCCAAAATTTTTAGGTACACAACAAATCTTTCATGCCATAGTGTGCCTTTTTTTGTTTCCTTTGCCATTCGACTATAGAAAATATCTAATTATTCTATGCAAATTATTAATATAAAAATAAGTAAACATATAACAAGAAGAATAATATATGCTATAAGAGGATATAACTTTCTAACATACTTGAACTCTTCCCAGTAGAGAGAGAAGTTGGCCAAGCCAATTACCAACCTTATTGTTAATTTTGACAAACAACCAATCCCATACCTATTTGAATTAAGGTATCAAGGTAAAAGGAATACCTAGGTGTCTAACCATATGATTAGGTCCCTTCCACACCCACTTGAAATCCACCAACCATTCTAGTGGGTCCTCATTCCACCCTACCATACATGATATGTATAGTGTCACTTTAGAACCAAAGGCAGAACAATAAATGTCAAGTCTTCTAGACACCAGATAAGGATTATATTTTTCAATTTTGTAAAACAATGTAGAATAATATACAATTAAAACATCAATAATTTATGAACCATTGGATATTTAAATACCTTTGACTATAGGACCCACATTTGAGTTTCTCAACAAGTAGTGAAATGCTTCAATTGTCATAACAAAAAGAAAGGGGGAAAGAGGGCATACTTTCCTAATTTACCTTTGAAGTTCAATTGACTCAATTATATCACCATTAAATTCCATAACAACTAAGGCATATTTAAATAAGACATTTACTATTCTAAAAAATCTATCTTGGACCCTAAAAGCTTTCAATATTAAGCCAATTAATGACCACTCAATCTTATCATAGGCTTTTTTTTTAAGATCATGCCTATGCCTTGTCCAGAATCATGAGCCTAATACATACCTTCCCAGCTATAAATAATATTGTCAAGGATATTTCTTCCTTCAACAAACCTCATTTGAGTAACAACTATCAATGAAAGGATAATGGAGAAAGCTTACTTTCTAGAAGCTTAGCCAAAACTTTGTAAGAGACATTGAGAAGAGTAATAGGTCTCTAATTCTTAACCATGCTAGGTTCTCCATATTTTGGGATGAGTTTAATCACACCCCTATTTATTTCAAGCTAAAATGTACCCACTTTAATGGATTCATTAAAAACCTAGGCATTTACATGCAATCCGCTCCTTATTAGACTTATAAAAATCTGTAGGAAACCCATCAAAACCTAAGGCTTTATCTAGATTTAGAGAATCAATGGATTACTTTATCTCATCTATATATATTTCACTATCAATAATCATGAAATGTTCCCTATATAATTTCTTATGAGTAAATTAGTACATAGATCTCTATAATGATCAATTAGTAAATTTGAGCCATCTGAGAAAAAAAATTATAATAGAAGGAAAAGAATTATTTTTTAATCTCAGTTAGATTAGTAGACACAGTCCCCCTAAATTCAATCATAATAATTTTAATTTTACCATGATTTTATCATATTAAATTAAAAAATAAACTAGAGCCTTTATCTCCAATATTGAGCTAGTTCAATTTATAATGAACCTAAGCCCCCTAGCAATGAATGATTAATGGTGTTTGATCTCATTTTTTAGGCTTGTCAATTCATCAAGTAGTAAATCATTATTCATATCAAACTATAACATTTATTCAAAATATATATATATATATATATATATATATATATATATATATCTTATCCTAAATAGTACAATTAATTTCCTCCTCAAAATTATTTGGTACTTTCTGAAAGTTCATGTAAATTTCTTACATAGGCCCATACAATAATTTCAATTGTCAGTAGAGGAGGACGATTCAGTTGTAAACCTTCCAATGTTCCATGTAGATTGGATACCTCCTATACAGTCAAGATTTTTTAAATATCCAACATTCAATTTATAAATCTATTTCCACTCTAGAGCACTCACTTTCATATTATTATTTAGAAAAATAGAGATTTCTGTGAGATGGTGATCCAAGATAGTAAATAAGAGCACCTTCACATATTTTCACTCCTCCTATAGTGCCTTAAATCCATTCTTATTAAATTATAATCTACCAAGTATAGAATATACTCTCTTATAAAGGACTTTATTATTACACCATGTATACTAGTTACTCTTGTTATACTTTTTCCTTTATTAAAAGGGTTGGAGAGTTTAAGGATACATTTGAGTTTAGAACAGAAAAAAATTCATTTCCTATCCATGAAATTATATCACCCCCTTCTTGTCCTCTTTTTCTTCAACCATATTAAAATCCCTACCCAAAATCTATGGGATGTATTTTAAATTAGAATCAATCCAATTACATAATATAACCCTTTCTCTACAGTCATTAAAAGTATAACTATGGAAAATCCCAACTAATTATTTCTCATATTTGAGAGTGACCCACATAGTTCTATGGCAAAGAGATGAACCAAAGTAAAAAATTGACTCCTTCCATTTAGGATTAACTAATATGGAGGTATTGGGTCGGGGGGTGTAGTCGGTTGGTCGGGTACTTCCGTTGTGGCTCTGCCCATCAGTGTTCAAGTCCCCCACCGGCCTCGTGGTACCGGTATTAGTCGTGTCTAGCCAGCAGCACCGGTCACGTTAAAAAGTTTACCTGGATTTCAATAAAGTGAAAAAAACTAATATGGAGATACTATCTTTCCCTTTTGGATGAGAGCTAGAAAATCAAGGAGAATCTAGCCAAATGTAATTTAATATAGAGTTAAGCTTGAAACCAACTAATTTTAATTTTTGTAGCAATAAGAAGTCAATGACTTATTTTAAACACCTAAACTACCTTATATTTAGGCTATGATCAAAATATTCCATGCACATCACATTCTAACTAACAACCTTCATCAAAAGAGTAGGGAGGAGCCTATTTTTAAAGACTAGATGCCTTATATCCTCTTTTATTTTGGTACAACCCGGTAAAACACTAAAGAAACTTATTTTCTTTGGCTTTCTTTATAATTTCCTTGGCACCTCCTAAAAAACCTTTATGAATATTCCCATCTTCACCCCTATGAGATCCTAAGAAAGGTTTTGAATTGGCCTCAATTTTCAATATTTTACCATTATTACTTTATAGCCCACTAGAGATAATTTAAACCAAAATCTTTTATAGACAAAGCTCTTTCTAAAATAACCTCAGTTTGAACATCAACACAAGGGATGGGAAAGACTGTCATGGTAAATCTCTCATCACAACTAAAATCTAAATCAAAGGTCAAGTGGCTAGGGGTATAGGCCATTGAACCAAGTGGATTAGCTAAAATAATAATGTATTCATCTGATAATCTACCTTTGGTACAAGGGACATATTCCACCATATAATCATTCTATTTAAGGCCTAGAAAGGGGGCATGAGAAGGATTTTCATTTATACATAACCACACACTCACTAGAAGGCCCAATGTTTAGGTATGTTCTTTTGGTATAAATTTTATCCTTGATGTTAAGGTCAAGATGGATGTCATTAATGTCAAGGTCAAAGTTGATGTCATGCATGGTGAAGTGGTATGTGACAAGGAAGTATTATGACAAGAGATAATTTGAAGGAAACCTATTGTCTCTCTATTGAGAGATAATTTTAAGTCAACCTAGTAATTATTTTTAGGTTGATGATATGTCAAGGTCAAGATCAAGATACAAGGTAAACATACTTTTGAGCACTAGTCTTAAGGGGCATTGTCATATCATGAGCATCTGTATGAAGATGGTAGTCTGGTAAGATGGATACACATAGGTATGATTATATGTTTAAAGATTCCCAATCATGCATATGAATTTTTGAAACACGCAATAAAGTTTCAAGGTAAACCTTTAGGGGTAAGGTCTTAAGCCTAAGCATGCAACTAGAGTAGTCTTAGACCCTACCTAACCTAATGAGGAGTCTTAAAGTGATATCAAGGTCTATGAAGAATGAAAATTAGTGGTAGATCATGTGATAATATGTTTAACAATATGTTAATATGTGTATGAGGTAGATAATATTTTAGTGGATATTTCAAGGCTAGTTCATGGCTTATTCATGTGCATGAAGAGACCTAGTGAGAATGCATAGGCTTGCTAGCATGATGAGGAGAATAGTTTCAGGCTTGTGATAATAATATCAATAGTTTATGATCATGGTATAAGTTTTTATGACATTATTATGAATTTTTTATATCATTACAATTGGTTTCAAGGTATGTTCAAGGTCTAAGTGTGACTGACAATTCAAGGCCTAATGTGCAAAGTGACCTAGTATGTCCAATGATGGGTCAAGTTTAGTTTCCAAGGTGATAGAGCTCATATGATCTTTGAAAAATGTTTTAGAGTTTGTCTCAAGTGTGTTAGTGAATTTTTAGGTTTTGATTTTAAGAATAAAACATGAAATGTTGTTTTGAGTTTTTTTGTGTGCACAGAATGAGGTATTACAGACCTAAGAAGGATTTTCTAATGCTCATTGTCATGTGAAATTTTTTTATGGGATCCCAAGTATTTCATGGTATTTTTTTAATGGTCATATGTGTATTCTCCAATCATTATTTTTTTAAATTAGGTACAATCCTTTATGAATGATTGTTAAGAGTGGAAACTAGTTTTTAGTGTCTTAAAACCCTAACAATGATCTAATATGGAATATATTGATATAAATGGATAATAATTTATTTTATTACCTATTTTTATGATTTTATTATGTATATTACTCTCCCAAGTACCTCTATTTGTCATTGTTCTTTCATATGAGTGAGTGGAATCTATAAGATATCCCTTGTTTCTTAGATTTTTGATGTAGCAAGCAGGGTTGACTAGGTCAAAGCATTGGATAGAGGTTGAAGATTGAGACTTATATATTATTCCCATGGTGGTTTTTTATCAATTTAAATATTTTAAATATGCTAAACTGGTCATGGAAGTTGACATATCACTAAAAGGGCCTAGTGAGAAAGATAGCGAAAAAAATAGGCAAAAGTGGGAATGAGATTAGGTATGTGTTTCCATGGATTAGGGATGGATCAAATTACACTTGGATATTTTTAAATACCTATAAAACATATAATTAATGGATATAAATTTTTAATAGGCTTATGTATGGTAGAAATTTTATCTCAAGCTGACTTATCTAACATAGTGAGGTCTATGTACAATGAAGCCATGAGATTTGTATGTAGGACCAATATTGCTATTGGACCTTATAATATATTTGTTACAAAAAAATTTAATTATTATTAAGGATCAGATAAACCCATTTTAATTTCATGAAAGTGATTCTACAGGTGTACTAAGTCTTTGATTTCATGACTATGTTTTGAAGTCTTTGAAAGTTCTGAGTAGTCATCTAGTAGAGATGAGTATGACATGATTTGTCTAGAGTTGAAGAGTCTGATGCATATGAAGTTTTTATACAGATATTATAGGTTAATTTTAATTTATTTTTTAAAAAAATAAATTCCTTTTAATGTGTGAAAATTCAAAGGCTCTTGACTGGTTTTTGAGGTTTGTTCACATTTCAGAGTGATCATATGGAAGTGGTCAATTTGAGGTCCTTTGCCCTATGTGGTAAAGTATAATAGACATGGTGATGTCTCTAAGGTCATGATATTTTTTAATAATTTATTTTTTTATATGGTTATGTGGAAAAATTGAGTGTATGATTTAGATATTTAAAATAGAGTTTATAGTAGTGAGAAGGCCTAATTGTGAATAGGCCTAATCGTGTGGTTCAATGAGTGAAATGAGCTAAATGGTGTTAGGGACCTAAGGTGAGATTATTATGGTTATAATTTAAGAATATTTTAATTTTTAATTTATTTATGAAGGCTCAAGATGTTCCAAGATGGTCAAGATGAAACATGTGCTTTGAGAAGGCCTAATTGCATTAAGTCTCCTTTAGGCCTAATGATGGTTTTAGTCCTTAAGATTGGTGGCTAACCTATGTAGTGGTTGTTTTTTATATGATTTTTTTTTTGATATATTCCGAGGGTGATAAAATTATGGATATGTTTTTGTCTGACCATGGTATGTGAAATAAATAGTCAAGTATAAAAAGGTCTAATAAGCCTAATTTGACTAGTGAAAATAATGTGGTGGTGAATGAATGAAATAAAAGTTTGGAAACTGGGTAGAGGGATTAAATACCATAATATAGGTTTGTTTAATATTTATTGAATTTTTAAAAGTGATTCTAAATATTATGATCAAGGTCATATTACCTAATTCTGTCAAGAAAAGGGCTAGGTGAGCGAAGAGGCCTAATAGGGTATTTGAGAGGGATAACAAAGTGTGAAGAACAAAAAAAGGTGATCATCATTAGTTGAGTAATAAATAAGTTTCCAAAGGTGATCAAAGGTTCTAGGTGGATAATTTGGTACTAAATCACCTAGGGGTTTGGTGGCTCCTTGTAAGTTGGTGCTTGTTAAAGTTCTAGTTGAGTTGTTGTTTGATTAGTGAGGGGTTGGTGTTCCTTGTGGGGTTGGTGCCTCAATAAATATTGATTAATTAATTATAATACTTTTTTACAATATATTTTTTAATTTATTTTATTCCCCATGATTTTTTCCACATATATCTTGTGTTTATATGTTATATGCTTATGTGTATGCTTGTTTATGCATTGATTGATGTATGTGTTTGAATGAATTATTAATGAATGATAAGTGAAATTTAATGATTTTTTTAAGTTCAATGATTCAACATCCCTCTTAGTATATATAATTCAAACAATTGGTATTAGATTATGTCCTTTGAATTGATCCTAATATCCTAAAAGATATCCTAAGCAATTGAAGATGGCTAGTCAAGCACAAGATGATTTCTCTATAAGTAAGGTTCCATTGTTCATCATATATAAAAATGATTTTTGGAGTGTTAATATGAGAAAATATTTTATGTCTCAAGGTCATGATATTTTTCAATCAATTTTTGATGGATATACTGTACCCTCTATTCCCCCTACAGATGTAATAGGTAAGAAGGCTAGTGACAATAATTCAAAAGCAATGAATGGTATTATTTATGGCCTATCAGAGGTAGAGCTTGTGAAGGTGACGCATTATGTGTCCATTAAATAAATTTCAGACAAATTTAATACTATCCATGAGGGATAATCCAAGGTCAAGTTGGCTAAATTTCAAATCCAAAGAAGATAGTTTGAAATACTAAGGATGAATGAAGATGAGACCATTACAACATACCTGTTGAGGGTTGATGAAGTGGTTAACATCATAAGAGGCCTAGGTGAATAATTGAAAGAGTCTAATATTTTTCAAAAGGTATTGAGATCTCTAAATCCTAATTTTTATTCTAAAATGTTTATTGTTGAAGAGATGCAAGATCTAGAAAAGCTAGAGATGGATGGACTTCATGGCACCCTAACATCCTATGAGATGAGGAAAAGTGAAGGAAGAGCTAAAAAATAAGGAATTTGCATTTAAGGTAGAAAATAAATGAAAGGAGAAGAATACACAAGGTAATAAATTCAAATACAATGATTTTTTTGTTATTAATGATGATTAGTTAATATTTATATTTACAATAAAGTTGAAAACTAGTTCAGGTAAATACAAGGGAGAGGTTCCCTTCAAGTTCTTTAATTATGGATAAATTGGGCACTTTTATAACAAGTACCCTCATAATCATAATTCAAATTATGATGAAGATCATGATGAAGGTCATGATGATGACAATAAATCTTATATGTCTTATAAGAGCAAGAAAATATTTAGAAAGTATGATAAAAAGAAGTCTTTCAAGAACAAATGAAGTTTTTACACCAAAGAATATTGTAGATCATCTAATGAGAGTGATAGAAGTTATTATAAGATTGACCATGAATGTGTTGATCTTAATGTTAATGAAGTTATCTTCATGGCTGAGGAAGTAATCTATTCAAATCAAGAAGAGCCCATGTGATTTGGAGGTATTATTGGTGATTCAGATGAAGAACATGATGAGGTAGACTTTGAGGTTGAGTTGATGAATGATATAGAAGAAATGGATATGGAAAAAAAGGAGAATAATGTGATGAGGTCCCTTGTCAAAGACTATGATGAGCAAATCAATTTGTTTGATGAGAGATTGACCATCAACTCCAAATAACAAGAACTAGTCAAATAGGGGGAGACTCAAACTTAGATTGTAATTGCAATCCTAAAAGCTAAAGAATAAGAATGTGTTAGGTATGTAAATGAAGTGGATAACTTGAGAGTTGAGTTGGATAAGGCATCGAGTAAGGTAAATTCCTTTTTGAATTTTTAAAAGAGTGCCAATAATCTAGACAACATCTTAAGTCAAAAGACTACTAATGACAAAACAAGTATTGGTTTAAATGGATAATAAAAGAAGAATACTAATGTGATGAAGGAGAATAAGACCTTAAATATCAATGTTTAATCAAGGAATGATAGTGTTGGTATAATGAAGACTAATCCTATCAGGCAACCTAATGCTATAAGGTATGTTAATCCTTTTAATGGTTATTATTATTCATGTAACTAGTTTGGTCATAGAGCAAGGCATTGTATAAGACCCTCCAAGAATGAATATGCATATAACTATGAGGAGAATCATCAGTCAAGAGGTATGGGTAATGGTATGTTTCCATCAAGATGAATATTTTATTTTAATTTTCAAAAGGTTGGTCATATTGTAAATTTTTTAAGCATGGATTCTCAAGTCAAAACAAGAATATTGAGGCATCTAGAGTTTTAAATAGAAGACAAGATAATGAATGGATACCAAAGGTAGATGAGGTGAATAATGATTAGTATGCAAGTCCAAGTGGACTATTTGCCATGGGATAGCATAGTTTAGATGTAAAGGATTGCCAATAATTCTCCCTATTAGCTTAGGTTGTGGATGAGGATGTTAAAATAAATAGACCAAGTCATAATGTTGTTCAAATAAAATTTGAAAAGGTTAAGCCAAAGAGGCTATTCAAGCCTAAGAAGATCATGAATAAAGTTTAGTCTAGTGAGGACATGGAGATCTGGGAATCTCTCAAGTTTATATTTTTTAGTACCATAGATAAAAGGTGACTTCATTAGGATTCATGGAGCCACTCAACTAGTTAGCAGAAGCATGAATGATGTTTGGTCTTAGGGAGAGCATTGTAGTCTTTATTTCATATCCAAAGTTCAGTCAATAGTCTATTGGAGGTCAACTGCAAGAGATGGATTACAAAGTATTTATATGATGACTTCATCAAACCAATTCACATTCATAATAGTGTTTGAATATCTCATGAAGATAAGGGAAGCCAATCATGCTCCAAGAGTAGGTGTGTTTGGTAAGAAGTTATATAGTAATCATGAAGAAATTTGAATTATGGATTAGCCTACAAGACCAATGTGTTCATGAATTTATTTCATTATGAGAGTGATTTATGTTGAGGTTTTTATTTGGTTTCAATATCTTGTTGTATGTTCACATTGTTCATTTTAGTTTTTGTAATATCTGAAGATGCATCCAAGTGTATGAAGCCCTGTGATGATTTATGCATAAGCTTAGGGGGAGAATTTCTATATGTCAATGTTTTTAAAAGAGAGAGAATGATATTTTTTGGAGATAAAATGAGTGTTTTTCTAGGTCTGAGGATCATATAGTTTTTAATAGATAACCCTTTGTCATTGATGTCAAAGGGGGAGAAACTTCTAGTTTGGGAGAAATGTTAGTTTGAAGAAGATCCAACTTGGGAAGTTGAGAATGATCATCTTTGTTTGAGTGTTTTAAATAAATGACAAAGGGGGAGATTGTTAAGTTATGTTTTTGTGGCATAAATGTTGTCATTTATGCAAAGGTCAAGATGGATTTCATTAATGTCAAGGTCAAAGTTAGTGTCATGCATGGTGAAGTGGTATGTGACAAGGACGTATTATGACAAGAGATAATTTAAATGTAACCTATTATCTCTCTATTGAGAGATAATTTTAAGGAAACCTGGTAATTATTATAAGGTTGATGACATGTCAAGGTCAAGATCAAGATACAAGGTAAGCATACTTTTGAGCACTAGTCTTAAAGAGAATTATCCTATCATGAGCATGTGTATGAATATGGTGGTATGGTAAGATGTATACACATAGGTATGAGTGGATGTTTAAGGATGACCAATAATTAATATGAATTTTTGAAACACTTAGGAAATTTTCAAGTTAAACATTCATGGGTAAGGTCTTAAGCCTAAGCATGCAACTAGACTAGTCATAGACCCTGCCTAACCTAATGTGGAGTCTTGAAGCGTTATCAAGGTCTATGAAGAATTAAAATCATTGGTAAATCATGTGATAAGATGTTTTAAACTATTTTTAAAAAAATTATAAGCTAGATAATTTTTTAAAATATATTTCAAGGCTAGTTCATGGCTTATTCATTTACATTTGGAGACCTAGTGAGAAGGCATGCACTTGGTAGCATGATGAGGAGAATAGTCTAAGGCTTGTGATAATGAGATAGTTAGTTTGTGATCATGGTATGAGGTTTCATGACATTAGTATGAAGTTTTGAGAGAAATCCAAGTGGTTTCAAGGTATGTTCAAGGTCTAAGTGTGATTGACAGTTCAAGGCCTAATGTGCAAAGAGACCTAGTGTAAACTAATGAGGGGTCAAGTTCAGTCTCCATGGTGATAGATATCATGAAAAATTTTACATAGGTGTGAGAGATTTTTTAGAGTTTTTTGGTGAATTTTTAGGTCCTAATTTTAATATTAAAGCATGAAAAATGGTTTTGAGGTTTTCTATGTACACAAAATGAGGTATTACAAACCCGAGAAGAATTTTCTTATGCTCGTTGGCATGTGAAAAAATTACATGGGATATTGAGTAATTAATGGTAGTTTTTAAAAGGTTTATTATATAGTCATTAGTGTTTTTAATGAGGGGAAATCCTTTATGAATGATTGCTAAGAGTGAAAACTGGTTTTGAGTACCTTACAACCCTAATAATGAATTGATATGGAAGATATTGGTAGAAATGGATCATAATGTATTTAATGGCATATTTTTATGATTTTATCATTTATATAACTCTCCAAAGTACCTCCAAATTTTATTTCTTTAACATATGAGTGAGTGGAAGCTATAGGAAGTCCCTTGTTTCTTGTATTTTTGATGTAGCACGTAAGATTAACCAGGTCAAATCATGAAATTGGATGGAGGTTGAAGATTGAGACTTATATATTATTCCCATGGTGGTTTATAATAAATTTATAGACTTAAAATATGATAAAATGGTCATGGAAGTTGACCTATTGCTAAAAAGGCCTAGTGAGAAAGATAGTGAGAAAAACATGTAAAAGTGGGAATGAGATTAGGGATGTGTTGTCATAGATTAAGGATGGATTAAATTGTAATAGGTTATTTTTCAAGACCTATAACACATATACCTAATGGAAATAATTTTTTAATAATCTTGTGTATGCATAAACTTGATCTCAAACTGACTTATATAACCAAGTGAGGTCTGTGTATAATGAAGCCATGAGATTGGTCTGCAAGACCAATATTGATATTGGATCTTATAATATATTTATTTAAATAATTTTATGGATTATTAAGTATCATATAAATGCATTTTAATTTCCATTAAAGTAATTATATAGGTGTTCTAAGTCCTTTTTTTCATGATTGTGTTTTGAAGTCTTTGACAGTTCTAAGTAGTCATCTAGCACAGATGAGTATGAGGTGATTTATCCAAAATTGAAGAGTCTAATGCACATTATGATTTTATATATTTATCATAGGTTCATTTTAATTTATTTTTTTCATGATAAATTCCTATGAATGTGTGAAAATTCAAAGTTTCTTGACTAGTTTTTTAGGTCTGTATGCAGTTCTAAGTGAGCATATAGAAGTGGTGAGTTTGAGGTCTTTTTCCCTATATGGTGAAATATAAATGACATGGTGATGAATATAAATTCAAAATATTTCTTAATAATTTATTTTTTAATATTTTTATGAGTCAAAATTGAGTGTATGGTTCAGATATTTAAAATAGACTTTCTAGCAGTGAGAAGGCCTAATTATGAATAGGCCTAATGGTGTGGTTCAAAGAGTGAAATGAGATAAATCATTTTAGGGACATAAGGTGAGATTATAATGGGTATAATATAATTTTGTTTGAAGTTTTTCATTAATTTATGTAGGCTCAAGATGTTCCAAGTTGCTCAAGATGAAACATGTGAATTGAGAAGGCCTAATTACATTAAGTCTCCTTTAGGCCTAATGATGGTTTTAGTCCTTAAGAGTGGTGGTCAACCTATGTAGTGGTTTTTTTTAGTATGATTTTATTTTGATCTATTCCAAGGTTTATATAATTATTTATATGTTTTTGGCTGACCAAGGTATGTGAAATCAAGAGTCAAGTATAAAAACAAGGTCTAATAATCTTAATTTCACTAATGAAAATAGTGTGGTGGTGAATGAATAAAATAGATATTTGGAAACCATATAGAGGGAATAAATACCATAAAATATTTGTGTTTAATATGTAATGAATTTATAATAGTGATTCTTTATATGATGATCAAGTTCATATGACATAATTATGTCAAGAAAAGGTCTAGTTGAGCGAAGATGCCTAATAGGTTGTTTGAGAGGGATAACATAGTGTGAAGAACAAAATAAAGTGATAATCATCATTTGAGTAATAAAAATGTGTCAAAATGTGATAAGAGGATCTAGGTGGCTGGTTTACTATTGATTCACCTATGGGTTGGTGTCTCCTTACAAGTTGGTGCTTGTTAAATGTCTAGCTGAGTTAGTGCTTGTTTAGTGAGGGGTTGGTGCTCCTTGTGGGGTGGGTGCCTCACTGAATATTGATTAATTTATTATAATACTATATTCTAATATGTGTTTTAGTGATTTTTATCTTCCATGAGGTTTTCTCACATATCTCTTGTGTTCATATGTTATATTCTTATGTGGATGCTTGTTTATGCATTAATTGGTACATGTGTTTGAATGAATGCTTCGTGAATGATAAGTGAAATAAAATGATTATTTTAAGGGCACTAATTCACCCCAACCTTAGTATTTTTACTTATAACACCCAATTCCAACTTAAACACAACCCATATCCAATAAGGGATTATCAAGAGATTGGACAGAGGTGTTAATAGTGTGCAGGTCCTTAGGGGATCTGAGTCCCACCAAATTATCTATAGAGAATGCTAGGATAAATCAAGGTTTTGAATCAAATAAGGTATTTTATTTAACCATAACACTATCTTCATAATTATAAATATTTTTCTCTAAAATATCCTTTTCAACTGGTGAAACCTTTTTCAATAACACTTTAATCACCCTTCCCAATTTCCTTAACTAATGGAAATCATTTCTAATATGTCCATCCTTTTTATATAATAAAAAATCATATAGGCAAACCAACGCCCTTTGATGAGACAAGAGAAAGATTCTCCCTTTATATTGAACAAAAAGGTCTTAGGGAAGACTTTCAATGTGTCCAAATAAATAATAACCCTTGCATGCATATGTGCAAGGAAACTTCTCAAATATTCCACCTTAAAAACTTCTCTTAATGGATTGATATTTTGAAGCAAAAAATTTCAAATTTGATATGGGAATTCTCAATATCTACCCATATCAGGGTAAATTTGACTATAGTTTCCTCATAGTCCAATTTAGGATTTCAAGGAATAAATTTAAAAAATCAATCATCATATATTCCATAGGGGTTTACTAATGATTTTTTTTTGCATATTTGAGTTTTTGAAAAGAATCATGTAAACCTACTTCTGAAACATTCTATTGAAGGAAATATAAATACCCATTTTTTTACCCCAAACTAAATTCAACCAATTATCAAAAGAAATATAAAGGGTAAGGAGTTTTTATTCAGCCATAAAAATAAAAATCAAACATTCATTAAATGAGATTATTATAATGGAAAATCCATTTCCACTAATTCATTTGGAAATAGAGACAAGGTTTTACCCAGGCTAGATAACTTACCATCTTTAAGTGAGGCATTGTTATTGTCTCCATCACCACCTGCTTCTACTACTTCATATATAAATTATGCACCTTTATAGTGTTTTAAAATGTCTTCCTACTACATTAATTTTAAACATAAGGTATTTTTACCAGCACCTTCCTTTCTTTCCTCACCATCTACCAAATCTTCCATAGTGTTTTGACAGGGCCATTTTTAACACCCTTCATAAAATTGAGTGAACCATTAATACTACCATCCTTAAAAATCTCTAAATTATTATAATTATCATTTCCTTATTTTTACATTACACTACCTCATAAATATAATAAAATCCTTCTTTCTCCCAAAGTCTCATTGGCACATAAAATAATGTAAAGATAGGTCAGGGAAAAAAAATAAGATACCAAGTAAAAAAATAGAAAAAATACCAAAGCCATTCACAAAGAACCATATAAGGGGGACCATGCACAAAAATAAACTAAGGAATAAGGCCATATAAAAAATTGAGCAAGGGTACCAAGCTAGCAAAGAGTTGACAAAGAGAGCTTGAAGCATCAACAATATAGGATGACTTTTCACCTTCCCAATTACAGAGCTCCAAGCCTCTCCCTCTTTACTAGTATTTTACTTATTTTATGGCCTTTTCAAACTTTAGTTTTTCATTTTAATTTATTTCATATTCTTATTTCAAAAATCTTTTTGCTTTGCCAAAATGAAACCTGCATAAGGTAACAATTTTCTTCGCCTTTGAAACATTTTTTTATTTTTTTCTCAAACTTAAATTTTAACACATATTTGAGGATTTCAATTGCATTTTTTATTGATTTATATTGAGTTTACCTTATTTATTTTTTATTTCACTCTTAGTATTGTTTGTTAAATCTCCATTGCATCAAAATTAACTTGATTGAGCTCCCAGTTAGGATTCAATTAAGTTGAAGTCACAACTTCTCATTCCTCATTACAATTATTTCACTTTTATTATGAGAAATTCATATTTGAATTTTTAATTATAAATTGAAGTTATAATTTTTTAGATATATAATCAACATGATTTTGTTTTTGATAAGCTTTTCCTTTTTTTGTACTCATCTTTTGGTCATTTTATCATGTTTGGAGAAGGGAATTTAATGAACATGCAACCCATTCTTTGATGTTCATGAATATGTCTAACCACAACCCAATTGATTAATTATTCAAATTTGAGTCTTTGTTATTTCATTATTTTTTCATCCATCTTGTCATATATTTCCCAAATTCATCATTGACAAAAGGAGCTAGCTTATTGAGGATTAAAGACTCACACTAACTATTTCTTCACCTTCAGTTAATCTCAACTTTGTTCAAGTTGAAGGATTTTCTTTCTATTTTTATTAATTTGTTTGTTTTTTATATCATTTATTTAATTTTATAATATATTTAAAATTTTAAAATATTCAAAAAAAATCAAAGGAAAAAAAACATATTTTTCTTCTCCTCTTACATTGAGAAAATTAGTTTCATTTCCTTAGTTGCACTTGCATACCAAAATCTTAAAGAAAAATAGTCTTTACATAGAATCTAGGATATATTAGGTGTGAATATCATCACTATTTAAAAAAATTTAAAAAAAAAATAATAATTTTTATCTTATCACAAATCCATAAACAAAACACCAACAAACACACACATCTAAAGCTATAAAATTTAGCAAATGAAAGTTTGCATTTTAGAACTTGTTTATTCATTTTCATGATAAATAAAAAAAAATGGAATAATTAAAAAATAATTAAAATTTTACATTAATTTATAAATAAACCATTTAATCTCACCAACAATAAATAAAAATTTGAAACTTTTGTTCCATTTTGCATATATATATTAGTTTGTGAAAACATAGAGGTTGTATTTCACAAATACAATCAAGTTTTAGATATAATTCTTCATTTACACACATAACCTTGATTGCATATTAATTTTTCATTTTTTTCCATTTATATAACAAATAAAATATCATTCATTTATTGCATATAGGTGAAACTTTTCATGCATAAATCAAATTAAAAAAATTCAAAATCAACAAGTTGCATTATTTATTTAATTTTCAATTTTAGTAGCATTACATTCTTAAAAACTCCAAAATATATATATTAAAAAACATTTCCTTTCCTTTTAATTTTAGATATTTGATTATTTTTATTCAATTATTTTTTTATTTTATTAGGTAAAAGGTCTGGTTTTACAGGGACCAGGAACCAGAGTATAAACAAAGTGTAGTAATATGAAACAAGTCCCATGGACTAAGAGCTAAAAACCAAAAAAACAAGACTAGTAACTAATTATCGATGTGGAGGATAAAAAAATAAATTAAAATAATAATCTAACCTGAAAGGTGGGATCCATCTAATCTATCTATTCTTGGTGATTTTGGCCCTCGTTCTATTTCTCAGGCCTTCCACATCCTCCTTAGGTAGGATCATTCTAAGTCTCTTTCGTGGTTGTTCCTTCGTATGGGTCGTCTTGGTGTGGGTATTTAGGGGGATATTTGGGGAAGAAGTATCTACCTCATCAATAATTTTATCTTAAAAAGTACCTTTAACCTTTTCTAGTCGAGAAAAAAATTGAATCATTTTGGAGACCTCCTTATTCATGGAATTTCATTGATTGATTAAGCCTACCAAACATATCCCTGCCTCATGTAATTTTTTATTAAACCCTTATAAATAATATTTTTTGGTTTTGTTCACCTCCACTAGAAGGGATTTTTGCCTTTGGAAACCACCTCCATCGAGTTTCCTTTCTTGATAATAAGGGGTTTAGACTTGATGACAGTGAGTTTTAAGGGAGGATCCCTAGTATAACTCTTGGAATTAGGGATAATAAGGGAAAATATGGGTACTAGGTGGTGATATGCCAAGGTAGGATCTTCCTTTAGGAATTCCTCCTCCATGGAGGACCCCTTTGGTGGGATCTCCTTACGTGAATATTCTCATCATGTTTTACCAGTAGGAGAATGTGTCCCTAGTGGATGACAAGATTGACTTCATTGATTTGGTATGCTAGTGCAGTACAAGTCTAGGTATTTTAGAATGAAATATGGTAGGATAATTTCAAATCCTTTAAAATGGTTCATCAAGAGGAAATGATGTGATAAAATGAGAGTATACTTACCTTTAAGGGTCATATACTTTATTATCTTCAAATAGACTTTAGGCTAGTGTTGTGGAAGATCCAAGCAGGGGAACCCCTTTTTATCCATTTTAATGATCTCATTGGTTCAAAAATAACCTCTGCAAGATTTCCTATTTTTTTATTGATCTTTCTAAGGCTTTAACCCCTTCATATGACATTCCTATAACTTCACTATCAGCTCCTTAGTTATAGAAATTCTTATGCCTCTTATTTCTACAATCATCTTATTCCACACCGTAATAAATTACTTTAATATGTTGGCATTGTGACCAATGACCCTCTACATGAATTCAATGATACCCACTCTACATAACTTCATCCAAACCTTTTTCATGCTCTATACCTCCAAATAGGATTTCAATTCTAGTTTGTTCTTATTGCCTCCTTGCTGACAGTAGCCTAAAAAATAGAGCCAAAACTAGAATTCATTGAGCCCTGGTAATACTTATAACTAATGGCTTGAAATAAAATTGAAGTGTAATATTTATCCAAACCTTTTTTACTAACTCTCCACATGGTGTAATGATGGTAGGGTATGATTTTTTAATTCCCTTGCGTAAGTTGTAAAATATGCATGTGTGACAGCCACATCATCATCCTATCCAAAATTAACTTCATTTTCAATTGGTGACATGACATTTTCAAGGATGTGGCATCCAACATGCTAGCTAGATAAAATGAGACCAACTCTGATATTAATGAGTAAATCTACCACCTCGTTCCCCTCATGGTATGTATGAACAATGGATGAATGTGCCATCTCCAAAAAACACTACTTGGCTTCATCTATGAGGGCTTTTATTATGTGGGAAGGGTTGGTTTTACCATCTAAATAGTTAAGGATATTGAGGGAGTCCCATTCAATGATTATTCTATCCATATTGAGACTAAAATCAAGATGAATGCCCCAAAGTGCTACCTTGCCTTCGGCCACATGAATTTTATGAATTCCAAGGGGGCTTGTGTGTGCATATTATAGCAATTAGTGTAGTTTTATTTCTATTTTCAAAACCTTATCAAAAACACATTTGAAAAAACTTGAAACAAACCTCATAAAGATTAACACAAGTGAAAAACCTTTCTTCCAACCTTCCAACATAGAAAATACATTTTTAAAAACACATCAATAAAATTTATTTTTTCCACATTATAAACCAACTTTCTTTCACCATTGGATGACACTGGCATAGTGACCATGCCTCCCTAGAGTACCATATCTAGTAATAGTAGGTACCATTTAGGGTGACATTTATTCCAAGCTTAGACTCCAATTATTCACTCCAACCATCTCTAAAACCTTAAATTTATCCAACTTGATGCCCTTGATGAATATGTTTTCCCAATAGAAATCCCAATCATAGTGAGACCCCTTTGCATCCTAACATGTCAAGTTAACAACCTTTAGGTTTGAGCTTCCCCCTCCATTTTATCTATCATTTGGTCTATCCTCATCTAATTTCATTCACTTTGTGGATGACATTGGCCAATCATATTTATTTCAATCATACTAACCAAATCCCTAGGGTGATTTAACCTAATGTTTCCCAAGTTATTAAACTAAGTATTAATAAATAACTTCATTAATTTGTCCCCACCCATACCAAGGGTTATTGGCATTCCATATCTTCCAAATACACCACTCTAAATGAGAAGTATGATATTTATGAGATATTTTTCTATTTCCATGAGAATCTCTTGTCACTAGTCATTCAAAACCCCATTATTATATCTCAACCTAACCAATCAGTGCTTCCACCCCTTCCTGCTCAAATCTTTCAACCAGAATAATTCAACTAACCAATTCCCTATACCATTCATCCCATTATGTATTCATCAATTTTATCTGCTAGACCTTGAGAAGTTGATTATGCGTAGGTTAGTGTGTTTATTTCTTATTCTAAAAGTCCTAGATGGAGATTACAATGGAAATAGACTATAAACCCTATATAATTATTCAAGTTTTATACCTAGTCTAGGAATTAATTTTGTAACAAAATTCAAATTTTAAATTGTAATTCATTTACCTAGAGGCTTTCCCTGATGGTCTAATGCCACTAACATCTCTAATGGGATTGGTAATTTGACCTAAGTATGTGTTGATAAAACACTCATAACTAATATCATATTTGTTAATGGTAGTAATGAGATTTCCCCCATGATTCTTATCTTCATCCTGCAACACATGTGAGGAATAAAAAACTAAAATTATAGAAGAGTGAGAAGGTGAGTGGCATGCCTTAGCCTTTGATTTATTATTTTTCTTATATTTATCTTTGTCATGATCAAGAATATATTCTTTAAATAAATCTATCTTTCAGTTAGGAGTGAAAAGTGGAGAGTTCGAAGGAAGATAGGCCTATAGACATTGTTTATGAGTTATATATCACCTCAATATTGTGCACTTAGAAAATACATATCATGGATGTACCTTTAGCTTATAGACATTCCCCACTACCAAAAGGCTCATATACACTATCTCTATGTGCTTATTATTTATCTCTTAGTCTGACCAATGTTATTCTGATGACATAGACCTTTTATAATCCTTATAATGTTATAAACCTGCTTATCTTATGTCTCTTAAATTTCTTAACCTACACCTATTTTCCAACTACCCAGACACTTGTGTCCCTATCAAATGCCTATGTCAATGCAAGTGTTCTATTTTGATGAAAGTGTCTAGTACAATAAATTCATCTAATTCACAAATAAAACATATTTTAAAGGTTAACCTAAGTGCTTTAATGCGAGATATTATCCAAAGAGATTTGTATATATACAAGATCAATCCTCATTCATTCACCACCTATCATAAACCAAATAGCTCACAAGGCAATTTAACAAAGGCATGTAATCAAGCATTCAAGTGAGCAAAGATTCCCTATTTTCTCTTATTTATAGATTAGTCATAAGGATAACACATCTACAGGTATGAATTATTGAAGGAGCATCCCATGAGACACATTTTCTAAGTTATAAGTTAGGTCATTATTGTACTTTTTTTTATCACACATTGCATCTTTATGCACACACAAGCCAACACGAAGGGGAGAGCTACATAAGTCTAAGTCCCTCTCCTGAGTATTGGATATGTAGGCATAACCTATTGATAGAGGGGTATTTGGGTCATATTGACACCATATGCCCACTAACCCATTTTTCCATAGCATTTATGAAGATGAAGAACTAGGATTTTCTAATTTGGCAAGGAGTGACAATCCATGCCCTAGATCTAAATGCAATAAAGTAAAGGTGACACAGAACACAAAAAAATTCAAGTGGTCATACCTAATTTCAAAATGTATTCTATACTAGACACCTATGTTAGAGTTAGATAGTGGTATTAATGTAACTATTCTAGGTCGATGTAAGTGTTTGTGGCTATATAGGTATAATTTATAGAATCAAACAACTAATCCAAAATCTAGATCCAGTATACTTTATTTATGTTTTAGTTCCATATTTGTATTAGAATTAGAACCAAATAAGTATATTTTTATCATTATAATTGTAATATCTATCATATTTGTACTCCTTATTTTTAACATATATCAATGTAATAAATTTGTTATATGTTTTATATGAGTTTTGCAAATAATCGACATGTTATAGAGATAGTTTACCATGCTTGTGCCCTAGGTTATCTCTACCCCTTTAACCCTAGATTCACTAATCTATAATTTAGGGTTATACATTTAGGGAACCTGATCTTTGAGTCTTTCTTTTCAAACCTATCTTTATCTAGGGTTTCTTGACTCTCTATTTCTGATTTTTTATTTAACAAAATTTTACAAGTTAAAAATCATATTTCCTTTTCTATTAATATGTTCAATATGGATGCATGTGTGGCTCATTTTATGTTAAAATTTTTAATTAAAGTGATATTTTTCTATTGTAATAATCTAATCCAAGCTATCATTCAAAGAAATAAACAGTATGTGAATATAATGAGAGGATTTTAAAATTAAAAAAAAACACTTAATCTCTCTTAATATTCCCTTTTGTAACACTATAGAGCTCATATACAGATGCTAATGTGCATGCTCTCATTCATTTATTCCACTAGATATTATTTGAGTGATAACTACCATCCCATACTCATTATTCACCCATGACTTATATTAGATTCTACGGTCTATGTTGTGACTACTCAAAAAGGTAAAGGTTTTCAACTTAATCTATCACTTGTTAATATATAATAGGCAACTCCTAAACCAAAGTTCATGATAAAATCTAAAGGATATGACCTTGTTGACCAATTGAGAAACACACATGCTAACATTTCCATCCTTGAACTTCTAAAGTAATCTACTATCTATAAGGATATCCTATATTAATAATTATGTGAAACCCAAGTTTCAAGTGATATCGAGCTATCTTAATTTACAAATATCATACAAGATCTCAAAAATAATGTAAAACTTATTATCTTTGATCTAATAGATTTACCATCCAAATATATTATTAACCAATATTTGCCTTTGTTCATACAAGTGACTATGCATAATAAGGGAATCAAAAAAGTTCTTGTTGATAATAGATCGAGACTAAACATTTATATCATAAATTTTCTAACCACCATGGATATTAGCACCAATCTTATTCGAAACTTAGATATGAATATCATTAGATTTGATAATTCACACAGCCCTTAGGTTGGCCAAATCACATTAGATGCAACATTAGCGCCAAAAATAATTCCTATCAATTTTTAGGTAATGTCTCAATCATTACATTATAATTTACTTTTGGGTAAACCTTGGATACACACAATGGAGGTTATCCCATTTAATTTAAATTGATGTTTAAAATTCATACATGATGAGATCTTATTGACAATGTACGTTGATGATGAGCCATTTAAATTATACAAAATGATACATTATGATATAGAAGGCATTCCTACATTGGTACCACCTCCACAGTGTATTCCTCTTGATAATATCTAGACTTATGAAGTGGGTGATTCAATTACAATGGCTCCATTATCTGTGGATACAAATATTACATTACACATTGAGGAGAATATGGATGCACATCAAAAAAAATAACCACTAATAAAGGAACCAATAATACCAAAACCATAAGAAAATCTAATATTTGAGCTTCCTTTATTGGTTAATACTAAGCAACAAGATGACCATATTTTAGATTAATATGATAGTGATGATGATGATACCTATGGTATGATAGATGAGAAAAATTTCAAGTTAAATTTTGATTCACTTGATCATATTTTGCATTACTTATTTGAGCCTACATACCTTGGTACATATAAGCTAAACTCATCCTCAAAGGATTTAAAACCAAATCAGTATAAGGGAAAATCACAAATAGAAGATAAGAATGTAAGTGCTTATTATTCTATACATCCCTTTTGTCTACACACTTTGAGTCAACCATACAAAGGTCAAATAGAACTACACCATGTGAAAAATTTAGAGGCTTCTCAAAAACCTCCACAATAGATTATACAACTTTTAGCAAACTAAGATTCTTTGGATAAAATACTTTATATGGTACTTGAGTATTTCATGATATGTTTACCTCTTAATAGGCATAGAACAAGTAGCATACTTATTCTTAAAGAGGGATTATTGAATATTATAACTATCATTGAATTAGTGTTCATTATACAAACTAATGCAAGGCATTAAAGAACCAAATTCATAAATATAGGAATGAGGGTTGCATACAAATTGTGCCCTAGAAGAGAAAAACACAAACTAATTATAAATATTAACATGATAACCATCTTATAAAGTGACCAAGGCACAAATATCTAACTATTATTGATAATATTGATGGTGTTTTTTGTTAACATCTCAAGTTTGATAGGAATTATTGGGATATAATTTGCAGTAATACATTTCTTCAATAGTTGGGAACAACTAAATTAACATACTCTTCACTAATTCTAGAATCTCTAGGGTACATCTACCTATCAATAGCATGTGGATAGCAGGTTTTCCCCATGATCATATAGATATTATATTGGGATCCACATTTGACATTAAACTTTTGAAAAAATTGATTCATCGATTAGAATACAACACTAAATAATGCATATATGTGTGTTTCCTTTATTATTAGGGATAGGGAGATTTTAGTACACCATTATGGATATGGCCACCCTTCCCATCTGATGGCTTCTAGAATACCATTACATATAAATATCGATGAGGTGGTCATGCATCACTACAAATAAAGGGTGAAAAATGCCTCAAATGATCCTATATCTTTTATTGATGAGGAATTCATCGATTAGTCTTCTCACATATTATAAAAAAATAAAAAATATAAACTTAAATCTAAAAATATTTTCAACATCCACACATTCTATTAGCTCCTTGGCATATATGTTGTTGGTTTTATGTTGGTAGATGGCATATCAGTATTTTTTATATACATGTTTCATGCATCTTTTGAGGTGATTTAAGCATACACAGATACATGATCTATGCATTTTCAAATGTTGGTCCTTATTTGTACTATGTCATGTGGAAAATGGGGGCATCCACTTATTTTATCACAATACACCAAAGTTATATCATTATATGGTCACTTTCCATTATCATGTTTGAGCTTATGTACTTATACATGCCATTATCTATGCTTATATTTTTTGTAGTATACTTGATATGGTATGTCTTTAACATTTTTTAATAACACATATGATCTATGGACTAGTATGTTATGTTCATACTAGTTGATTATGCTTTCATCCATGCAATTCCTTGAGTGTCTTTCCCTGATATTATCTTGTTTGTTTGAACATTTGAATATGCTCCATTATTTTTGGCCTCTGTGCCTTCATTGCCTCTTTTGACATTGAAATATGTCATTTCCTATTGTATGTTTACATGTGAATATCTCATTCTTAATTTTGTGTATGTTTGACTAATTCACATCCCTTAAATTATGCAGTGTTTGAACATGCCCCTTATTTGAGCTCTCCTTGAACCATTGTCTTTTGACTCATTTTTGAGTGATCTTGTGTGTGTGCTTGGTTGCTTATTGAGCTTGTAAAACTAATAAATATATGTTTCCATGATATATATCATGAATATTTGGACTTGGTGTGATCACATTCTTTGTGTTTCAATAATATATCTACCTAGACATGTTCCTTCTATATTTTACATGTTATATTCATAGGTCGCATGGATATCTTATAATTTTGAGGTATGGTAAATACCTTTTAATACTTCTCCTCACCTCAAAAAGGGGAAATATTAGTGGGGGCATGCCATAGATACATGGATTTCACATTCTTCAGTAGATTTATATATACATTGGGTGCATGTTCTCACACTTACACTAGTTCACATATTCACATTATAGTGGGGGCATGTTTTGGAAACATGTTCTCCACACTTATTTAGTATTTAACATAGCCATATTATAATGGGTGTAATGTTTTAGAAACATGTCTTCCATATTGTCACTTATATCAGCTTTCATATTTATCCATATATAGTGGGGGCATGTTATGATAATAATGTCCTCCATAATTAGTTTGAAAATTGGCCAAAATTCATAGTTATATGATTCAAATACACATTTGTGACATAATTTTATACATTGGTAACATTGTTATACACATTTTCAATAGGAGCAATATCTAAGGTATATATGTTATGTAATGTGCACCTAATATTACAAAATCAAATCAGTTTTAGATTTCAAAAACTTTTATGGACTATCATCACCCACCAAGTTAGACTTTTACATACTATATTGAATTGATTTATTGTAGTAGTTAGTTCAATTTTGGTATGTTTGAGGTGAATAAGTCACTCAATATTTCCAAGTTAATATGTTTGAATTGATTACATCATCCAAACTCACTCGATTTATAGTTTGAGTTCACTTGGCTCACTCACACTCACTAGGTTATAAGTATGATTGAGTTGTACGTGGAGCTAATCTTAATTATCAGGTGGAAATTCACATTTTATATAAGGTTGGGGGTATGTGTCCTCCAATATCTCTCTAGATATATACACTTTATAGATTCTTGTATTTTTCCTAATCACAACTTTAATGATTCATAATGATATATCTTTTCAAAAAAATTAACAAAAGGAAAGGTAGTTGCATCAATACACATGTACTCTTAAACCTTGTTATCATTCAATTTCAATCATTCCAATGTTTTTAATGTCAGATTATATGAACTAATTATATATTGTAACATACTCTTGGTTAAAAGTCAAACATCTACAAATCACTCAAGTTGGATGCTCGTAAAGGCAAGGTGTGTTATACACACCTAGGTACACATTATTTTTCCTTTAAACTATCAATTTCCTAACTATCAATTTCCTAACTATATTAAAGAGTGGAAAATGTATACACTTTTTAAATTATATATCACCTTAGTCTTTTACACTTGTAAAATTCATATCACGGATGTACCTTCAGTTTATAGACCTTCCCCACTACAAAAAATCTCCTAATCACTATTTATATATGTTTAATGATTATCTCTTAGCCTGACTAATGTTATTATAATGACTCAAACCTTATATCATGCTCAAAATGTTATAAACATGAATTTATTTTATCTCTAAAATTTATTGACCTATTCCTATTTTCTAACTACCTAGACACTTATGCCCTAGTCAGATGCCTATGATTGTCCCATTTTGATGCAAGTATCAAGTGCCCTAAATTTATCCAATTTACAATTGAAATGTATCTTAAAGGTTAACCTAAATGATTTAATGTGATATATTCTCTAAATGGATTGGTATATATACAAGATCAATCCTCATTCATCCACCACCTAGCATATACCAAAAGACTCACAAGGCAATTTATCAAAGGCCTTCAATCAAGCACTTAACTAAACAAAGATCCCTATTTTCTCATATTTCCATATCAATCATAGGGACAACACATCTATAGGTCTGAATTATTGAAGGAGCATCACATGATCCACATTTTACAAGTTACAAGCTATGTCACTCTTGTACTTGATTATCACATATTGCATCCTTATACACACGCAAACCAATACATATCAGAGAACTACATAAGTCTAAGGCCCTCTTTAGAGTATTAGATATGTAGGCATTAGTCACTAATATAGGGTTATTTGGGAGAGTTTGATACCATGTTACCACTAACCTATTTTTCCCATAGCCAATATAAATATGAATGCCTAAGTTTTTCTCATTTGACAAGGAACAACAGTCCATGACCCAAATTTGAATGCACTAGAGAGAAGGTGACACAGATCTTACAAACATCTAGGTGGTCTAATCTAGTTTCAATAGATATTATATATTATATACCTATGTTTAAGTTAGATATTAGTGTCGATGAAACCATCTTAGGTCTATGCAAGTGTCACAACTATTTATGTATAACTTATAGAATCAGGCAACTAATCTAGAATCTAGATCCATTATACTTTCTACCTATTTAGTTCTAAATTTGTAGTAGCATCAAAACTAGCTAAGTATCTTATTTTCATTATTATTATAATATCTAGCATAGATGTACTTTCCATTTTTAGCATATCTCAGTATAATAAATTTAATATATATTTTATCATAGTTTTGTAAATAATTGGCTTACTATAGAGATAGTTTACCACCCTTGTGCCCTAAGCTATCTCTACCACTTTAACCCTATATTCTCCAATATATATTTTATGATTAAACAAGGCCTTAAAATTATATATTTATGTGACACATTATTTATTGGGATATACAATCCTCTTTCTACCTTCTCCTCTTTCATAATCATTTTTATTGATTGAGTTGAACTCTCTATCATCCTTATTGTCCTCCTTCTATGACAAATAGTTAGTGATTCCATTTCCAATCTCATTGTGGTTATGATCATGAGATTATGATTAATTTTGGCTAGGATTTATCTGGATACTAATCCATACCTCAAAAAACTTCAACCTCTAGACATTAATTAAGAGCCTCTTCATAAGTGGTGGTTTGAGGCTTGAGTACCTCAAGATGAGTAACGCCTTAATGTTTGAGTGAACATATCAAATATTTGATCATTCATGAACATTTTACTATAAGAATGGATAATTAAACACCATCTAAGGACAAATTCAAATTTTAACTCATCCTTAGACCATGTCATAGAGGTGAGTGGTTGTATGTTGAGGTTAAAGGGTATAGAAATATCTATGAGTTACACGATATCATCTAGGAGAAGCCAAAAATTATAGAGATAATACACAAAATCATCTAGGAGAAGTAGAAAGCTATAGAGTAAATATAGTGGTATATTTTGGAATAAAACCAAATCCTTGACCTTCAAGGTACGATCAAATAGTTTAAGTATAAGCTCAATGTCTTGCTCTCAATCCATACACAAAATCATAAATTTCATGATAAGCTTTGAAGGACTACAATCTTAGTTTCTAGTGAATTTAGATAATTTGGGCAGAGGAGTAGGAATAAGAATAACTTGAATGTGCAAATCTAAAGGGTTTCTAAAAAAAGTCTTTGTAAGAACTACTAATTGATGGAAGATGATGAAAACCTACATATGGTTTGTAGGGATGCACATACTTCCTATGATATTATGAATCTAATGGCCCCTAATTCTTTTGATATAAACCCATAGCTAGATGTTAGTTGAGTGAGAGATGTTGAGAAGAGATTAGATTATAGCCTAACTATTGATAGATGTGTTAAGCATCATAATGATTCTCACACCTTGATGGGTGGTCAAAATCAATATGGTTATTTGAAACCTCAAAGGAAGGGAATGTATCCAACAATGTGAGTGATAATATTGATTCTATTGTTTGCATTCTATAGGGATTTCTTGATATGAATTCAACCTTTAGGAATGTGAATTTGTATAAGGTTTAATTATCCAAGAACTAGTACATGCACTTGAATGAGAGTGGGTGATAGCTCTATCACTAAAGACTAAGCATATTTAATATCTATTAGAATACTGATGGTTTGCATGAACATTAATGTGCCATATATGTCTATGTAAATTATCCATAATTTCACATAACCCCTCTAGGTTTTAATAAACAAGAGGGTATCCCCTATCATGAGCTAGAGATGGCATAGAAATTTGAATCTATGAGGTTTACACCTCTGAATGAGATAGTTTATAAAAAAGGGTGAATGGTTTCATTGATTTTACAACTACTACTTATACTCAAGAATGAAGTCGAGAGGGTGATGGTCATACTACACTGAGGTAGTTGATTTTTTATCTCTATCATTCCTTTATTACTCTGTAGTAATCAATGCCTATTCTAAAGTCAATTTTGGGGGTTCATCCAAAATGTGAAAAGAGTGTTGTCCATAGGCAAGGAGATAATAGATTATGTCTACAAATTATAAATGAATGGGAAGGCATAAAAAGATGTAAACTACATGGAAAATTGGATGTAACAAAATAAAGATCTAAGTTAAGACCAAAAAAATTGAAACCAATCCAAATAGAAGTTGACAAAGAGTCTTGTAGCCTGACCATAAATTAGTAAGGAAAATTTTTATGCTTTTGAGATTGAATCCATGAATTTAAAAGGAAATTTGTGGCTTAAGAAATTTATACTAGTATCATTTTGAATTTATCTTGGATGAGTTAGAAATGAGAAGAAACTCATAAACAAATGAGGATGAAATGTAGTTGGTCCTACTGGGAATGTTAAAATATAGTTGTAACTATCCAAATAAGTCATAAGGGGTTGACAAAGTATAAAAAAATCTAAATGATTGTGATTTAGAGGAAAGAGTGAGAAGCCTACAGGTGTTATCAAGTTTGCTAACTTGCACAAAATTAAGGTTGGGCTCTACAAGAACTAGGTAAAGGCTAGACACAAACACCAAAACTACTAAAAGTGGTCAAGATGAATATCTCTAATCACCTAACCATAAAATTGAAATTAATTTTTTGAAGGGAAATACAATTTATAAATGAAAATTATATTGTTTTCAAATGGAAATTATATTTTAATAAGAAAACTATAATTTTAGAAGGGAAATGATGATTTAGAATCAATGTGTTTTGGATTAAAATGATGAATCAAAGAAAAAGCATGATACTTAAAAATGTAAATTATGTCTATTTATAAATGTATACTATATCATCACATAAATATAACCCTCACAATATATCAAAGCTCAATAAAAGATATTTTCAGCTTAGCTAGAAAGATGCCCTGATATCACTACTCCTAATGATACCAATAAGTCTACAAACTTGTGGTTTAAGTTTGTCTAGTTAAGGAGGAGATGGCTAAGGGTATAAGGCATTCATAGAGTTCCCCAACAAAATTTTTTCTTCAATATAACACATAAATCAACCTAGAGAGAGAACAATCAATGAATCAGGTAACAATGGAAACCAACAAAATGAGAATTAAATGTATGTAGTTTTATAAAGTATTTTTTTTGTCATTTATTGGTCCAGTTTTAAAAATTAACTATGTTTTATTTATTATTTTATATAATGTATTTAAGATTAATTAAATGTTTATATATAATTATTAAAATTTAAGCATTGTGATGTTGCTTTAGTACATACTACTAGGAGCAATATTTAAAGTTTATTAAGGTTGAGATGTTAATGGTATTCATGGAGATTAATAGTTCTAATGAAGTGTTATAGGGACATAGATTAAGTGAAAGATAATTTTGATCTATTAAAAATGTTTTGGTCACATTGATTTTGATTATCTTGCCTAATTGTTTTTTTTCACTTTTAGACTCATCCACGGTTATTCAAAGTATAGTGCTCTATCATGTCTACATAAAAAACAAACAAACATTAACATAACATAGTCCAATTCATACCATTAATTATAAAGTCCAAAAGAATTACATTATATTATACTTTATAATGCAAACACAAACTTCATATGATGATTACACATTCGTACATGGTATCAAAGCAACTTAAAATAATATAAATAGTCACCAAGTATTATTTTCATCCTTAATGGGATCTCTAAATGTGCACATTACTTCTACACAATCAATGCTTCAATAGACCAATCTAACTATCAGTATAGATTTTAAATATAATTAGATATAATTTATATACCAATGGGTAAGTGCACGAAATTGGAGGACAAAAAAGGACCTACCCATAGACATGATTTTTTTGAAATTTCAGAAATTTAAACTTCTATAGATAATTTGAGATGGCTACACTCAAAATTTGAAGATGGTATAAAACCATGAATTATAGAATTTCCAGTCTAGTTTTCAAAAAACTTTTTTTTTTGAAAAAAGGTTAATTATAAATAAGTCAAACATTTAAAATTTTAAGAAGACCTCCTACTTTTTGAAGAAAACATAGTAGATAGATGATCATGCAGCCTACCATTTTTTGAGCATCGTTAAATATTGTTTGAAACCCTTTGGTGAATGTTAGATAAGATCTTAAAGTATGTTAAGAATTTTTTCTATATTTTTTTGATGAATAATTTTTTTTATTAACTTTTTAATTAAGTAGATCCTAAAATTAAGGAAAAAATGGATAGCCAACCATGTGACCCACCCTAGCTACCTCAAAAAAACAAAAATTGGTTTTTTTAAAATGTGTGTAGAATTAGGCCTAGTTTGTTATTTTTATAGTTGCATCAACAAAAAACAAATTAGATAAACATGAATAGGAATGTAGTGGCCTAAAAAACATTATTTTAAAAATAAATATAGTTTTAACCCTTAAAATATCCAAAAAATTATAAAAATCATATATTTAGAAAGAGGACAATGTGCTCGTCATGACGGTAATAATTTTTTGAAATTTTATGTTAAAATCTATAGTGTATTTGGTGATTGAAGTTGAAATTTGTTGGTTTTTATAAAAACTCTTGGTCTCAACTATAGATGCATATTCAAATCCTTTGGCTTGAATATCCAAGCTATTTTTGAGCCTAAAGGCTCAGTTTTAAATTCAAATTCAAATAACGCGTACATATTGTTATGTAATAAGACTAAAACCATCTCTAGAAGCATGTGAGACTTGCACATGATGGAAAATTTAGCTATAAGATTATATTTACTACTCTAAAAGGAATGTGGGAGTTGAACATGATGGCAAATTTGGCTAGAAGCTTATATTTACTACTCTAAAAAGCATGTGGGAGTTGCACACGATGGCAACTTTGGATAGAATCTTATATTTACCACTATAAATGTTAAGTATAACTTTAAATTTAAGTAAATATAAGAAATTAGGGTCACTCAACATCTTATAGAGTTTGTCTCACAACTACATGCCTTATGATGTGGAAAATAGTTTTTCAAAATCTAATTAGGTCAGTACTTAAGCATTTTTAGGGTTTAATTATTAAACCTAGGGATTTTAGGACATAAATTTTGTAATTGATATCCATTTTTGATAAACATATAGTCATTTTTTAGGTTTTTGTGCCTTTAAAATTAATTTTTGGAATTTTTAGGAGTCTTAGGTTTGTCGAAAAAAATTCATATCACTCACTTTGAAATTGTTTCAAAGTAGTGTGATTGGGGTAGCATAGGTCACATTGATTACCTACACACATCAAACAACCAACTTGTGTTAATTTCACTTGTTCATCAACCCTCCCTCATCCTTGATCACTTCCTACTCATGAATCATCACCCCTAATCACTCTCTCATCATTATTCATTGTCCCTAATCACTCCCTCATTGACCCTCACTGTCCCTATCCATCTCTAATCATTCCTTCATGATCCCTGATTACTCCCTCATTGACCCTCACTATATCTCATCATCCATAATCACTTACTCCTCATACTTAATCACTCCCTTATTGAACCTCACCATACCTAACTATATTTAATCACTCCCTCATCATCCCTAATCACTCCCTCATCATCCCTAATCAATCCCTCATTGACTTTCACTATCCCTAATCACCGCTTCATCATCCCTAATCACTCCCTCCTTATCCCTCATCATCCTTAATCACTCCCTTATTGACCCTCACCATTCGTAATCATTTATAATCACTCCTTCATCGTCCGTAATCAATCCCTCATTTTATCTCACCATCCCTCATGATGCAGAGCCCTATTGCATAATCTGCTTGTCTAAGTTCTCTACTAATATCCACCTAGCTTTCACTTTGTATTTTCTTTCTTTATATCTATATTTTGACCCTATGTACATTTTAAATTCACATATAAATTCACCACCATATTAATTTTATTTATTCACCACCATACTTCAGATGGTCTCACTAAACTCTTCATTCTATTCTCCTTTCTCAACGCATTCAATCTATCTTACTTTGAGACTATCCCCCTACTAGTCTTTGTGCTTCATAACAACTTAAATCAAATCTTGTCTCTGGTTCCTTAAGATTTAATAGGGATATAAAAAACTTCCTTCCACTCCTTTGATTTCTCTCTAACTTCTTATCAACCCTACTTAACATCTCAACATAATCCTCATATCATAAACTACCTCTTACTCTATCATAAACTCTTCTTGTAGCCTTTTTGGGGGCTAATTTCCTTGGTACAGTCCTATACAAACTCAAATCATAAAATCAACCTCATTTATGGATACCATCTAATGTATCCCATCTCTTCAAAATTTTCCAAGCTTTGGTTCACATATTTGATAACTTCTTTTGGCTCTTTCTACTATCAGATTATGTCTTTAGGTTTCCTTTTACCTTGTCTACCACACATTCCTACCCCATCCATACTTATCGATACTTACACAACTTAAAAAATATATATTATCTTTGTTAATGTTTAAATAAAACATTTAATGAAAGCTCATGAATTATTAAGTGTTATAACTTCTAAAAACTCACTTTGAAATTAAAAACCCTAATACAGGCTTTGGATTGGTTTTACAGACTTGAGAAGGGTCAAAATGAGATTTAAATCTTCCAAAGGCATTTCTAATGACTTTGAATATTTATTAAGTATTATTTGACCCTATTCATGTTTTTCAAGTGTTATTTTCCCCTTTTTAAGCTATATTATATTGACTTAACCAAATTTGAATAAATTATGTACTCAGTTAGATGTCTGTAGTAATCTAAGAAGAGGTTATTTGATCTAAATCATTCCAAAAAGGGTTATCAATAAAAATTAAGTTTTAAACTCATTTTAAAAATTCTTACACACTTTAAATAATCAATTCTTTTTATCTATAGCACTCAATTTTCCAATTTCCATGAGATATGACTTTGTGTTATGTTTCTTGATGACTGCAGGACTATGTTAGTTTTATTTTTGCTCATCCAAATATATGAAAGATAATTGAAATAATATAATACTTAATGATCATATGATAATAAACTCACCAACATATACATTTGAATGTTCACTTCAATACATGCATATACCTTCTCACATAGATGTTTACTAAAAAAATTTGCTCACAAAAGATGGGATTTTGTTGTTCAACACATAATGTCCTTAGCAGAATAAAAACATAAAATGTTTAAATACTATTAATAAATTTTTATATAAAGTTACTAATTACTCATACATTCCAAAATCACACCAAATAGAATCTACTATTCCACAACACCCTGACCTTCAATCATATTTTAAGGCACAATTTATAAAAGCATAGGGTATACAATTTGTAATTTAAACATTTAAAAGATTTGAAAATTAAATGAAAAATTCTATAATACCCATCAAATAAAAGGTATTTTCAATTTATAACTCACACCAAGATCATAAATAACTTATTACTAATTTCATGTTTCATGATCATGCACACTATCAACTATCTTTGCACATATTCAAGAAGATGCAGGGTCTGTTTACTTTCTTGTTTATAAATAATCAAGAATTGTCTTTATTCACTTTTTTGGGATTATTCAAATTCATCCTTTCGAATCCTACCCCCTCCAACTCTCTTGAATCTGAATATAAAACAAGACATGGACAAGACTTTTATTTCCAAATAACCATCAACTAAATTATAACTTCTTTTGTATGTTAAAAGTGTCCTCAACTACTCAAATACTAACATATTTCTCAAATATGAGTTTAGGTATATGTGTTGTAACATCATAAACTCTTCACTAAAGTCTAACCACACCAAATTCAATATTGGACTTATTGAAACAAGATTGAAGTCTCTATGAAAGTTTAAAAATTCAAATGAAAGATTAGTGGGAAAGGCCAATATAAATCTAATTCAAAATTGACACAAAACTAGAAACTTAGAGAAACTCCTACAGAGTTATAATGACCTTGACCACCTTCTAAAGACTCAAAACATGTAAACTATATCTCACTATTTACATTGGGTAGTGAAGCTCCTGCATCACCTCATCATCCCTAATCACTACTTCATCATACGTCATTGATGTAGAGGTTATAATCACATTCAAAATCAATCTCACTCTTTGTCTTGTTCACTATTCACTCTTAGGAATCAGTTTGTAGTTTCATATATACACTAATGTTTATTGGACTCGATATTTATTTAAATGGTTCTTAATATCTTATTTATTATATTCATGATCTCAATAGATATCTTAAACCATTTTACACACCTTTAAAAAGCATATTTATAATTCACACACAACTCAACACACATTTGTAGATAGGTCTACTAGCCTTTTTGAACAAAATCACCTTGTCCCTAGTTCAGGATTCCTGCAGTCCACAGGACCCAAAAGCATTTAGATTGATCACACATGCTTCCATTACATTTAAAACCTTTATAAAGGTTTACTCTTGTCAGTTCTAATTTATTACACATGTTACAGCTATTCATCACTCCCTTAAACTCAATTTCTTAACCTTTTCTAAAGCTTTATGCATCTTACTTGTGCATGTTTTCAGGCCTGTCACTATCTGAGAAGCTACAAATTTGTCTTTAACATGTCTACCAAGACTATAGATTGTTTTAATACCTAATTAAGGTATGTTATACAACATTTCAACTTCCTCAACCATTATTCATGCCAAATACACTTGTATTCATTTAATGCATTGTTTTTACAAAATTTTGTAGGTCTTTATTGACACTGTGTAATCTAGTTATAACATGTAGACCCAAAAAATTTGAAATTGAATCACAAGACTTATTATTTAGTTTTTAGGGGATTTAGGCATTTAATTAGGATAAAAAAAATTTATATACATCATATCTAAGTATCAAATTTAACTTTGGAATGTTTTTTTAATAATATCTTCAACATTTGGATGGACTGTACACTTAAATATAAATTTGAACTAACCAGTGAGGAGGTCTTTGATTTCTTACATTATAAATGGAGATAGAAATCTATCCGAGGGTATAAATATCTATACATGATGATTTTATACTTCCTAAATCAATCCTTACGCTGTACATCTCCTCAAATGAATATTTTCAACAACATTTTTATTTAACTATGCACACAAATACCTTTACAAGATTTCTGAACACTATCATAAACAAATTGTGTCTAAACAAATAAAAATATCAAAAGATTATTTTAAAAAAAAGGGAAATAAGGTCTTAAAATTCATTCATGCATGTCATTTTATTTTTAAAATCTTCACACATAGGTTACATTATTCCTCTTTCCAACTTAGAAAACAAAGTATGCAAAGTTTATGATATTTTCCTTCTCCAAAGAATTTAAAAACCAAAATAAACAAATTATTGAACTCCAAGTAGAGAAAGATCATAATAACTTAAATGTATTATTTGTATTACTTATTTGAGAATTATTTCATAACAATATTCCAATGAACACATTCAGGTTATAGGTTCTATAAACTAATCCATCTAGCTCAGTCCACTTTCTTGCACATATGTATCAATTACAAGGTCTGGAAGTTGTATCAAGAACAAGAATCATTTTTATTTGATTTTATGGGTTTAATAAATTTTATATTTTGAATCCAAACCCCCTCCTTCTCTCTTCTTACTTTAAAAATAACTCATTATACCCAAAAGTACTATTTATTCATAAATTTCTATAACTACCTTCACTAACTACTAATTACTCTTGTACAATGATAATGTTAAATACCTTGAACTCCTAACAATACAACCCTAAACATCCATTTAAGACCCATAAGACATAAATTCCTAACATATTGACCTTACACAACCTCCAAACACTTGAGAAATAATAGAAACCTTTCAAATATTTAAATTAGCCATTTAGGCAGAAAAATGCCTAATGGGTCCAAATTCAAATTTGATTAAGATCTATCATCAAAATTTGATTCCTATATAATCCTAAAGACCATAACAACCTACTAATACTCAGAAAATTAAATCATATGAGTATTTACAAAGGGGGTAGTGATGCCCCTGCATCATACTATTGAGGAGCAAATGGAAACTTTCCCTAAAAATTATAAGTGCTTGATCTTTGATGTTCCTATACACTGTACACTAAACAATAATATTGATTTTATCCCTTAACTACCTCTACCTCAAACCTTTTTATACAACATATCATTTCTAGAGAATGAATTTATCAAGTGGTAGATCCATGAAATCATGGATAATGGACACATCATGCCCATATCATTGCCTTGAAGAATCATAATTATGTTTGTGCTAATGTTTTGAATCAATTAAAAAAATATTAACAAGATTAAAGTGAAGAACTATTATCCTCATTTAAATATTAAGGCATTTTTCTACCATATCCATGGTGTAGAAGTCTTTTGAAAAATTCATATTAATTTTGGGTATAATCATATTCATATTAAAACTCTATACATTTGGAATATAGTCTTAAAAACAAAGGAAAGATTGATTGACTAGTTGGTTATGCCTTTTAGGTTAACTCATAAAAATGAATTCATTCATTTTAAGATGTTGAACGACATCCTTAGGCCTTTTACTTATGTGATGTAGGGGAATCCTATAAGGACCCCAAATGGGACTCATTTTTGTCTTAAAATATTTAGTGTCTCATAAGTGTTATAAGTCTTGAATAGTCTTAAGGTGGAGTCTAGGTAGTATTAAGATGCACAAAATTTAAATTTTAGTTTTTCTTGCTAAAACTCCTCTCTTGAAAATTAGAAATATTGCAAGCATTTGTAAGGACTTTAATATTTTTTTAAAGGTGTTAAGGTGTCATAAAACATGTCTAAGTTTTTTATACACTATAGAAGTGTCTTACAAGTTCATAAGTCTTATTTCATGGTTCCATATGGATTGTATTATGTAAAATCATAAATAATGCAATGTAAATAAAAGACCTTATGGAGGGAAATTTTCAAGATTCAATTATGCACCTTTATAGGAGTTTATTGAGTCAGTTTTGGTAATTTAATCCTCACATTCCATTCAAGGATGTGGAGGAATGTATATTTATAAATAAATATTTTGTTTAGTGATGACTGCATATGGTGTAAAAGCTCTGTGTAATTGAATTTGCATATTAGAACAAAGCATAAGAAATGCTTGAATAATTAAAGTGGTAAGTAGAATTTTGTTGAATGAATGTTGATCTTGGTATGATAAAATTATATCTTCTAATATGATATAGGTAATGCTAATTTGTGTTGGAGGAAGTCACTTTTGAGAAGACTGTCAAGGTTTCTAAATAGGGTATACATTCACATAATTCTATTCAAGGAATAATATGACCATTCAATCCTTTATTCACTTGATTTATATGGAGGATGGGGAAGGGAACATATATGAATTTTTAAGATCAATAATATTTTAATTTACAATGTATAAGTGTAAGTGATTTTCATCTTGATCATATTTTTACTCATTGATAGTCTACAGGCCTAACATAAAGTATTTTTTATATTGTGTTGTTTGTATTGAGTCTTGTCTTAGATTAAATAAGTGATTGAGAATATTTTATAATAGTTATATAATGTTTTGGTAAACCTATAGTGATTTATATAATCCTTTTAAGTTTTAAAACCTAGAAACCCTTACTTACCCTATTCTTAAATGGTAGAATACAGTGATGAATGACTGATTTTTACTTATTATGAATGATCTGAGGGTTGTGAGAGTTATCTCATTGAAAGAAAAAGTTGTAAATGTGATATATAGACTTAATAAAAATATTATTTTTATTTTAAGATACGCATGGATTCTTATAGGTAATTATATATAGTCTTGGCCTGCATAGTCACCTAAAACCCTGGCTTTTAGGGTTTTGTCATAGAGGGAGATTTAACCCTTGAAAATTAATAAAAGTTTGTGATATTGTGTTTTATTATGTGATCTAAGAAAATCAATCACTTTCATACTAGTATGGACCCTTATGTATGTATTTATAGTGAGAGGTGTTGTGATAGGGCTAAAAGAGGCCTAATCTAATGGGCTTAAAGAAAGAAAGTAGGTATAGAAGAATAATTAGACCCTCAAAATTGACATAAAACTATGTTTATACAACATAAGGTATAATATACCTTTGATTTTTCATAACTATTTGTGATTTTTTTGTAAAAGTCCATTTTTAGTTATAAAAAAACTACAAGAAGTGCAAATTATGTAGTCAAAGTTACATAAATGGAAGGGAAGTGTTGGAGAAAGTTACAAGGGGGTAGAGAGAGTTATTATGATAATATTATGATAAAGATAAAGACTTGGTATTCTCAAAATAACCCAGTGATCTTGTACCTTTGCATGGTGAATGGTTTCATAAGTTTTTGACTAGGAAAGTGATCCATTAATCAAAGACAAGTGTGAGAAAATTATGCTAAACTCTGCATCATTTTGGTATCAAAGCCAAAAGATACCTTGGGTACAGGTAGGTTATGTATATTCAATGATGAATATTTGATATTATTCAATATTTTGTGAATATTTAAAGAAACAAACAATTAAAGAGACAAGGTGAGTGACAAAGCACAAGATAGAGTACAACAAGAGAGGGAAAGAAACTAGTACAATTTATGACAAGGTATGATTCTTTATGATTAATTTTTTTTGCCCCTCAATTTTGACCAAGTATTTGTTATAGTTTTAGCAATCAATGTGGAGGGACCATTGTTCATTTTTATGTAAGTACTAACACGATATAGGAGGACCATGGTGCAAGACTAGTAACATGAGAGTTGAAGGATGTGGAAGGACAATGGCATGGAAGACCCAGCATGAGATGACCCAATCAAGAGAATGTGGAATGAGGAACCCAAGAATAGAGGATCTGAAACAAGAAGTGTAAGACTAGCGGAGTGTGAGGGAATTAGAGCATGAAGAATGTGGGATAAATTTAAATAATAAATCAAATAAGACACTTTGAACTAACTGAACGAAGGCCTTATATAGACCATGAGGAAAAAAACACTTGGAAAAAAATATATAACATAGAGTAGGCATCTAGGTGTGCAGAATCATGATTCTATAGGGATAATTAATTGTAAGAGCCATGATTCTCAGTTTGTTGAGAGGTTATATGCCATGTGCCCATTCTAGGTTGAGAACTTGACACTTGGATGGTCAAAACATGTATAAAACCCCATATTATAAGCATTTATGAGGTGGGGTGTGTGTGAACCTTTGAAGGGATATAAAGCATTCTGTTTTCTAATCCATAAGTACTTAATAAGAATTTAATGTTTAATTTGAGCAATGGACTATGTTTATTATTGAAATATTTTAAGTAAATAAAGTCATGAGATCCTTTTATATTTAGCTAGTGATGGTAGTATAATCTATTAAGAAACAATAGTAGGATATTTTTTTGATAATAAATGAGTAAACACATGTCATGTTTCAAAAAATTTGAGAACCACTCTTTCATTTTGAGCTTTGGGTGAGTGTTTGAGACTCATCCCTAAAGTCATAGGACCAATGTGCTATCCTATTGGGAAGAGGATTCAACACTAATGTAAAGAGAGAACCCAGAATTTTGGTTCTATTCTTAGGACCCAAAGCAATTAGAGAATGATTATGGGAAATGTTTGAGTGCATTATATTAGAGAATATTGAAGAATGGATTACTAGTGTCAAAGATAATTTTATAGTTCTATATCTTCAACCAAGAGTTTCTATATGACAGTGGGTAAAACAAAACCTCTACAGTTCATTATATGAGACTTTATTTTCTAAGGTCCATGTTCTTTTACATTCTTGTAACTTAGTATATGCTTAAGGATTATCAAAAAACCTTGGATGAAGATATTCATGGACACTATAATGGAAAAGGAGTTTAGCATGACTAAAAGTTTCTTGGATGCAAGCAGTTGATTACTAGTAGAAAGGTGTTAAAAATAGTTACATCTTCGAATATACCATGACCACATATTCATGTCTTGAGGAAGCAAAGTTAAGTTTTATATGAGAAACAAAGGGATGACATCTTTCATTATTTCCTTTTGAGATTAAAAATCTAACTATTGATCTTGGGTTGGAAACACTACCCATGGAAGACTAAAATCCCATGTGCATGAGCCACACATTTGGTGGGGAGACTACTGGTTGGTTTAAGATTATGGGTTCAACATGGTAACAATCCAATAAGAGATATGAAAATAGAAGTATGATGAATACTGGTAGAGGATCATGGGAGTTGGTGGTATGAGAAGAGATTGGGAGCACTCAAGGAGTGCTATGAAGAGATGTAGGGAGTTGAATGTGTGTGAGGAATACATCACTTATGGGACACAACCTTTGACACTTTTATCTTGAATAGGATAAATGAGCTATATTTTTAGATATGAACCAAGTAAAGATTCAATTAGGCTCCCTCACCATAGTTCATGCTCATGTTTTTGAGTTAGATAGAGTACATATAAGGAATTGGGATATAGATAGTACATAATCAGAAGCTGAGTGGATAAGGGAAACTGAGACCAAGTCATTAGGCAATAACTTAAAATCTATATCTTTCTCTTTTTAAGACAAGTCCATGTAAAAGTTTGGAATGCCTAGAGGATTTAGCCCTCAAGGCCAGAATATAGGCCCCAGTCTAGGAAGTCAACCCTCCACCATGCCTTTTCCCATAGGCACTACTACTGAAGGCACTGGAGGAGGATTAGGAGGAGGTAATAGATAAAGTAGACCCCATCCAAGAACAAAAGCTAGATCTTCTTAAAAATCATTTAATCAACCACCTATGATTTATTATGAAATGGCATTGCACATACCTGAGTATAGAGGAGTGAAACATGTAGCTGAGCATGTTCATAATTGTGAATTGATTTAAAGGGCATGTGGCATCAAATCCTCTAAATGAAAGGCAACATAGTTTATAACCACCCATTTAGAGAATGCACACAAATGGTATCACAAATTAGACCCTCAACAAGCAATATTAGATTATGACCAGCTCAAAGCAGTGTTCTTATAAGAATTTGATATTTTTGAGTTTGAGCAGTAGAGTATAGCGATGATAAAAGACATAAAGTAGGGATGTACAGAGAGCATAATAGAATATGGTCCATGTTTCAAGACATTGTTTTCTAAGTTGTCCATTGAAATCAATCCTGATCAACATGCACAATGGTTCATAGGAGGATTATTTTTACCTTTTTGGTGGACCTTATCATAAAGAACTTTCACCAATGCATGTGAGGATCTAGAGGCCACCGTACATGCTAAAGTGGTTGGAAGTATGAATATTGGGATTAATCCCTTATGGAGGCTCAAATAGCATACATGGATTTTTAGCTTGAAAAATTGTTAGCAAACAATGCACATGAGACACATAGTGGTGTTTTGTATACTATCTGTGAAACTAAAGGACACATAATAAATAACTACTTGTGTAAGAACATCCCTATAGTCTTAAAGAAAACTTGTGAGATTTATCATAATGATCATGATGTTTTATTCTATCCACTCTTGAAATGGGCCATGAACACTAAAGTATCTATGTATTTTAAGATTTGTGATGCTTATACTCATGACACAAATGATTATCATCTAATTTTTGATATACATAATGCTCAAGCATGCAACAAGTGCCAAGTCTCAATCGCTAGTTCTTAGGACAATGGTGGCTATCTTGGGCATGGAAGAGAGTGAAAATGAGGTTGTAGTCAGTTTCCACCAAGGAATTGCTACAAGTGTGGTTCTCTAAACCAATATCAGAGGGATTTCCCATAATACCCAACTTGTGCTTACTGCAAAAAGGACATCGACTAGAAGAGTGTCTAGATTTATATGTAGCCATCACAAAAGACCACAACGAAAAAGGCATCATTATGAACTATATATAAAAACCATAATGGTGCACTCGACCAACAATCCCTATTGTATAAAAAATAAATATTATTACTTGCAATGGGGTCTAGATGCAATCTATACCCAACTTGGTTGAAAAGGTACATTGAGAAGAACCACAGGCTAGGAAGTACCTTGATGTACTTCAATAAGAGGATGTACTTCAGTAAGAGGATGTCCTTAAAAATAAAATGGCACTCATGCATGAGCTCCAAGGTGAGATTCAATACCTTAAAGATAGGTATGTCACATAGTGAGCCATAGTGCAAAGGGAAACTAAACCTCCACTAATGCAAGATAGATTTCAATAACTATACAAATGTATGCTTGATGAATACATCATTCCCTACTTTATCACTTGGTTTAAAGGTCAAGCCCACTTAATAAATAAAGACTACACTCAACTAAGTTGGCAAGTGAAGATAGATATTTAAAACATTCTCGAATTTAGAAAACTCCTAGATCCACTTGCCTAGAAGATAGATAAATATTAGTTAATGTTTCTATCAATAAATGGGTAATCTAGGATATTTTAGTAGATACTAGTGCTGAAGTAAATACTCTCACTAAAGATGCCTGGTGGAAATTTCTAGTCTAGCCTTGCAACCTTCACCTCATGTCTTGTTCATAGAAAACAAGACTCATGTGTATCCTATAAGACTCCTTAAAAATGCCACTATTGAAATACTTAGGGTTTCATTCAAATAATATTTTGAGGTTTTAGAGTTGGTAGAGGCTGATGATTACCTAGCCTTACTAGGAAGGCCCTAGTGCTTTAAAAATCATGTAGATTTAAGCTTTAAAAACTAATACATTAGCTTCAAGAATATCTATCAACACATGATAATACCCTTAGACCAAACATAAGGAGCAACTTATATCAAGCCCATAAGTGTTGATGAAGACATCAACAATTTGTATAATGTGACTACTCAATATGATGAACACCATGATCCAATGCTAGATGGTATTCTTTGTTGGACAAACAACTAGTTTATCTTGGATACAATAAGTAATGATTGCAATTTTTGGGCCCATGGTGATTATGACCTCACTAAAATATTATGCAACACCATCAATAGATATGAAAACATCCCACACTAGCTTTTTAAGCACCAAAAATTTATGTACCTCATGGGTTTAGCAATGCAAGGACCATTAGAGCAACTTAATGAAGCTCCATGGTTCCAAAGACAAATTAAGGTGCATGATTTTGTCCAACGCATTAAAGAGTTTTATGATATCAAAACTGAATGGATGAGGTCATTAGACCACATTTTCAATGGAACCACCACCAGGTATTGGTATATGCATTAAAAATGCCTTTTGTAATGGGATCAAGTGTGAACTAATCTACATCATGATAATAAGATCAGAGCTACACTTAGTTATGGTGGCATAGAAGCACCTAAACCTCACCTTGAGGCATGTGAAATAATATGGTGAGTTGTGAAAACTTTTTTACTAGAATACATATGGGTCCATACGTTCTCTGGAACCTTACACACTTGGTCATGGGCTTGGTACATACATAAATAAAGGAAAATGGGAACAAGGTTCTGGTAGCTAGTAAAATAAAACATGACATCATTGCTTTCATACTCTTCACCAAGGATGGACTTGTGCCTTACTCTTTAAACTATATGTGAAGCAATTATTGGAGAGCTGAGTTTAGTGGAAGACTGCCTACATTCTATTCATTAAGAACTAGAGGAACCCTTGGGTTTATTCATCAAGCCTCATAGATAATCAAATCTTACACCACTAATACTATCTAGTGAATAATGCTTTGAATAAATCCACTTAGGAAAGTAAAACCTCATCTTTCAAGTAGATGAAGGAGAAGGGTCCACTCCATTAAATCCATTGAGTAATAACTTACATGTTTCTATAAGTACTAGCTCATGAACTATTCATAACACCAACTCCCACATAGATAACCCTTATTATAGGCCTATTCAAACAATTCAACTTAACATTTGCATAGGCAAGAACCTAAGGTAGCGACCATTGGAAATTATTGGACCAAGATAAATTTTTGAAAATCTTTGAGTTGTTGAAAGAGTATCAATATGTGTTTCTAAGGAACTACAATGAAATGAAATGGATTCACCCTTCTCTCTAGAAGATGCATATAAATTTGATTGATGGCACTCATCCCATGAATAAATACCCATACTAGATGAACCCTAAACTCTAAGCACGAGTAAAAGAAGGGATCCATAACATGCACCATGCTAGATTAATTATTCCTAATGATGAATTTAAATGGGTGAGTCCTATGGTAATCAGCATCAATAGATATGGACGTATTCGTATCTACATGTATTATCATGTTTTGAATGCATCCCATGTCATCGATCCTTTCCCAACACCTTTCACAAAGGAAATCCTAGAAGGTGTTGCTAGTTGTGAGATATACTCCTTTATCGATGGGTTCTTAGGGTATCACCAAGTATAGATAGCTAGGGAATACCATTGAAAGACCACATTTTCTATGGAGTGGGGCTGTTTGGCCTATTTTATCATGATTTTTGGGTTGAATAATTCCCCAATAATATTCTCATGAGTAATAGTAGAGGCCTTCAAATATTTTATCCATAAGTTTATCTAAGTCCACTTAGATGACTCGATGGTATACAAGATGATCAAGGACCACTGTGATAATCTAAGGCTCGTGATTGAGTGTTATTGAGTGCTAAAAATTTACCTAAATTTGAATAAATGTCTATTTGTAACACCTTTTGGGCTACTCCTTAGGCATATCATTTGTAATAGCGATCAACACATGATAATACCCTTACACCAAACATAAATACCACCTTATATCAAGCCCATAAGCGCTGATGAAGACATCAACAATTTGCATAATGTGACTACTCAAGATGATGAACAACATGATCTAATTCCAGATGGTATTCTTTGCTAGACAAACAACTAGTTTATCTTGGATACAACAAGCAATGCTTGAAATTTTTGGGCCCATGGTGATTATGACATCACTAAAAGATTGTGCAACACCATCAATAGAGATGAAAACATCCTACACCAGCTTCTTAAGCACCACAAATTTGTGTGCCTCATGGGTTTAGTAATGCAAAGACCATTAGAGGAACTTAATGAAGCTCCACGGTTCTAAAGACAAATGAAGATGCATGATTTTATCCAACACCTCAAAGAGTTTTATGATATCAACAATGAATGGATGAGGTCATTAGACCACATTTTCAATGACACCACCACTAGGTGGTGTATGCATAAAAAATACATGTTGTATTGGGATCAAGTGTGAACTAATCTAAATCATAGATGTCATCATGTTAATAAGATCAAAGGTACACTTAGTTATGGTGTCATGGAAGCACCTGAACCTCACCTTGAGGCATGTGAAATAATATGGTGAGATGAGAAAACATTTTTACCAGAATACATATGGGTCCAGACATTTTATGGAACCTTATGCAATTGGTCATGGGCTTGGTACATACATGAAGAAAGGAAAATGGGAACAAGGTTCTGGTAGCTACTAAAATAAAACATGACATCAGTGCTTTCATACTCTTCACCAAGGATGGACTTGTGCCTTACTCTTTAAACTATATGTGAAGCAATTATTAGAGAGTTGAGTTTGGTGGAAGACCACCTACATTCTATTCATTAAGAACTAGAGGAACCCTTGGGTTTATTCATCAAGCCTCATAAACAATCAGTTCTTACACCACTAATAGTCTCTAGTGAATAATGCTATGAATAAATCCACTTGGGAAAGTAGAACCTCATATTTCAAGTAGACTAAGGAGAAGGGTCCACTCCATTCAATCCATTAAGTAATAACTTGCATGTTTCTATAAGTACTGGCTCATGAACTATTCATAACACCAAACCTATTCAAATTATTCAACTTAACATTTGCATAGGCAAGAACCTAAGGTAGAGACCATTTGAAATTATTGGACCAAGATAAATTTTTTGAAAATCTTTGAGTTGTTGAAAGAGTATCAATATGTGTTTCTAAGGAACTACAATGAAATGAAAGGGATTCACCCTTCTCTCTAGAATATGCATATAAATTTGATTGATGACACTCATCCCATGAATAAATACCCATACTAAATGAACCCTAAACTCTAACCATGAGTGAAATAAGAGATCCATAACATGTTCCATGCTAGAGTAATTACTCCTAATGATGAATCTGAATGGGTGAGTCCTATGGTAATCATCATCAATAAATATAGGTGCATTCATATCTATATGTATTATCATGTTTTGAATGCATCCTATGTAATCAATCCTTTTCCAACACCTTTCAAAAAATAAATCCTAGAAGGTGTTTCTAGTTGTGAGATATACTCCTTTATTGATGGGTTCTCAGGGTATCACCAAGTCTAGATAGCTAGGGAAGACCATTGCAAGACCACATTTGCTATGGAATGGGGATATTTGGCCTATTATATCATGAATTTTGGGTTGAATAATTCCCCAATAGTATTTTCATGATTAAAAATAGATTCCTTCAATTATTTTATCCATAAGTTTCTCTAAGTCTACTTAGATGACTAGATGGTATACGGGCTGATCAAGGACCACTGTGCTAATATGAGGCTCATTATTGAGTATTGTTGAGTGTTAAAAATTTACCTAAATTTAAATAAACACCTATTTTTATCACCTTTTTGGGTACTCCTTAGGCATATAATTGGTAAAGAGGGACTCTTATTAGATCTATCCAAGGTCTCTATCATTCTCCAACTACGAGTACCAATAAATCAACAAAAGGTGCATGCATTCTTAAGACACACAGGTTACTAAAAGTAGTTCATTCAATGTTATTATAATATTTTATGACCCATAAAAATAATTAATTCATAATGAAAAATTTACATGGACTATTTCCTACAAAGCATCTTTTGAAACTCTAAAGGAAAAACTAGTTACCGCTCATATCTTGTAATTTTTAGATTGGACATAAACCTTTCATGTCCATGTTGATGCATTTATCACAATAGTTGTTGAAATATTTGCACAATTAGGAGAGATAAATTTGGACCATCCCATCTATTTTACCAATAGGAAACTCAAATATGTCAAAAGGAACTATACCACCACTAAACATGAAGCTTTGTGTATGGTTTATGCACTACAAAAATTCAGATAGTACCTTCTAGCCACACCATTTTTATTCTATACTGAACATTAGGATTTAAGGTATCTCATCAACAAGCCATTTTTCCATGTAATAATTTTCTATTGGATAGTTCTCTTCTAAGAATTCTAGTTTTCTATAGTAGTAAAACATAGGAAAACTAATTATGGACCTAATCATCTATCCTGAATTGAAAATAGAGAACCTCCACATGCTATAAAATATGACCTTCTTGATGTATATATTTTCCAACTTGCTAGGGTACCTAAATAATTGGAGGATATTATAGAATTCTTCAATACTGGTTGTGCACCTGATTCTCTCACTTTACAAGAAAAGAAACAACTTGCGTTCTGTGTTGCACCTTATCAACTCATAGTGGGAGATCTATAAAAGATGGATCATGATGAGGTACTACACCATTATGTAATGAAACATAAATACCTTGAGATATTATGATAATTCCATGAAGCTATTGTTGAAGGACATTATGTTGGGGAGGCTACCACATTAAGGTGTTTCTCATTAGACTGTAGTGGCCAACTTTATTTAATGATGCAAAGGCATATCCCATGTTGACAAGGTTCACAAAGTGTGTCAGATGGCTTTGTAATCTTTGGAAGATTTATAACTACTTATTTTTTACTAATGTTGACGAGATTGTTAAAATTTATATGACCCATTCTCCTATTCCATATCCAAATTTCTTCAATCTGACTCAAATAACATTTTGACCTTTGATGTCTGATAACATGTACAAATTATTACCTGTTCTCTTAGCATCTAAAATCAACATATTTGAATATTTTCTCCTAATTTAACAACCTTATATATAAAAATTTAGTGTGTAACCCTGATCACACATTTGACTTAAACTCAAAATATTATGCTTAAGACCTTCTACATACAAAACATTTATAGTTTTAGTTTTACCATTAACCAAACTTAGTGTACCTTTTCTATAAATTTTGGCAGTATTATTATCTCCAAATTTCACTATGCCACCATTGATCTTATTTAAGGTTATGAACTTGATTTTGTCTCCTATCATGTGCTTTGAACATCCACTATCAATGAACCATGGCTTTTCTTCATTTCTTGCATGCAAAGTTGTCTGTACCAACATAGATTTTTTAGGTTGTTTCTTCTACCATGAACCTATCTAAACTTTCTTCTTGATGAATGGATCCTTGAAACTCTGATCCTTGACTGACTCAAACACACTTCTATAGTACTGAGCTATGTATCTAAAGTTGTTACACTTGTAACAGATTATGGCCTCTTCATTAAATCCTGATAGAGGAGCAAAAGAGTTGTGGCTTCTACATGACTCTACATAACTTTCCTTCTCCTTATTTCAAAAATTGTTATCCCTTTTTTAACATTATATTTTATTATGACCATATCCATTATAATAAAAATAGTAACCATAAAAATAGGACCTATTTGTGTATCTCTGACCTGATTGCCTTTTGTACCTCTATTCTTTCTAGCCTTCTTTGTTTGAGATGTCCTCTATATTTTTAACTTCTTCCCTTTTGATTTTCTCTTTTGTAAGAGCTTCAACATATCTCTTTCCTTTTTCCTTGTCTATGAAAGTAGTGACCTCTCCTTTCTCTTTTTCAAATCTGATACCTATCTTATCTGACATTGATATTTGACTTTCCAATATCTTATTCAATATATTAGTGCTAGCCTCAAATTTTGAATTATTGGCTGCTCTATCATTGATTTCTTTATTTGTTTTCTCAATATCTACTTTTAAATAATCAATTTCAATAACATACCTTTCACATTCTTTACTTACTTTTTTCAACTATGTTGTTAGATCTTCTTCATTATTTTTGGCTTCTTCAAAGTGTGCTTGTAGATCTTCAATTTTTTCTTTTGAATCCTTTTTCAATTTTCTTGATCTTGAGCTTTAATCTTCGATTCTTCTTCTCAAGAGATTTTAACTCTTCTAAGACACAAATGAGTTATCCTTCCAGATTCATTTTGGCTTCATCCTATTCTTCTTTTTGATCATCTATACTTTTACTTATGGAGGCATCTTTATGTATGGCCATCAATATAATCTCTTCTTCTTCTGAATCACTGATTCCACTATCTTTGACTGAGCTAAGATCTTTAAAATACAAACTCTTCTTCTCAAATCCCTTCTCAAATTTTCCTTTGAAATTCTTTTTTTATGTAGGCTTTCCTCCTTCATTTTCACCCTTACCCTTATTTGGGCACTTATCTATAAAATGTCCAATCTTTCCATAATTAAAATAATTGAAAGGTAATTTTCCTTGATATTTACTTGTGCTCTTTTTTGGATTTTGAATGAATATATCTCCATTGTCATCTTCATAATTGCTAGAACTATCACTTGATTCTTAAATCTTAGCCTTCTCTTTTTTTGATGTCTTGAAAGTAGCTTCTCTCTTTGAGGGTTTCTCTTGTTTGATCTGCATCTCATATATCATAAGAATATCATGTAGCTCATCCATTTTTATCTTGGATAAATTCTTCATCTCTTCAATTGTAAAAACTTTTGCATCATATCTCAATAGTAGAGATCTCAAAACTTTTTGAACCAAAATTTATTATTCTAACTTTTCTCCAAGACCTTGAATCTGATTAACTATTTGATCAACCCATAAAAGATAACTTTCTATATTTTCTTCCTCTTCCATCTTTAAACTCTCAAACTATCTTCTGAAACTCTAAAGCTTGGCTTGCTGAACCTTTCCATCACCTTTGTAAATATTCTCAAATTTTACCCAAGTTTTATGAGAAGATTTACATTACATAGCTTTAACAAATTTTGATTCACATAAACCATATAAAATATCATTTAAAGCTTTAGCATTATTTTCACTTGCCTTCTTTTTTACCAAAGTAGTTACAAGTGTCGGTGGCTCTTCATATTGATCTACCACTACTTTCCATATGTAAAATCCAAGGGCCATCAAATAAGTCTTCATCTTTATTCTCCAAAAAACATAATTTGTCCCATTAAACAAAGTTGCCTTATTTTTAGAAAAACCTTCATGTGATCCAACCATCGTACTTTCTTGATCTACCTTCAAGCTGTAAATTTTTTTCAAAGGAACCTACTCTAATACCAATTATTAATCAAAAAATATACTGAGAGGGGGGTGAATAAATATATTATATATCTTATTTCTTAATCAAATTCCTTTTCTTTAACCACTTAACCACACATTCAAGATATGAAATAAAATTGAAATAAGAGAGAGAGAGAGAGAGAGAGAGAGAGAGAGTATATTTTTATGTAAAACCCTAAAGTGGGAAAAACCATGGAGAACAATCTCAAGTATATGAATGAGCACCAACTCAAATTACAAAGTTTGCTAGCACTAACTTGTAGGAGCACCAGCCCCTTTGCCAAGCACCAACATAGCAACTATTTGTGAGCACTAACTCATAGGAGCACTAACCCCTTGAAAATATTTGTGAGCACCAACCCATAGGATCACCAACCCCTCTTATGTATAAAACACAACTATCTCTCAATGTTACTTACACAACAAATGATAGAACTCTACAATATCTCATGTTTTTCTCTCTTCAAAAATAAATACAAACCATGCACTCTCTTTCATATTATAAATGGCTTCTCAAGCCTTTATTTATAGGTTTCTAAATGACCTTTGGCATTCACCCTTTGTGACCCTTCAATCCTCATAGAAAATTGTGGCAAACTTGTATGACCCTTCATATCCTTGCATTTGAAAAGTCATATGGTGACCCTTCATAAATAAAAGCATCATTTCCTCTTTTGTCTTTATCTTGGTGACTTTTTGTATTCCTCAAAGTGTCCCTTCATGGAAATATGTGCCATACCATCTTTTGTCTTCACATGGTGACTCTTGGAATTCATCAAGATGACTCTTCATGAGAAAATGCATCCCATTCCTCTTTCATCTTTTACCCCATGACTCTTTGACTTCTCTATGGGCCCTCTTTTGAGTTATATGAAACCAAAAATATATTCATTAATATTAAATAAATATTAACACACATTAGACAAGATATGAATATTAAAAACACCATTAAATGCAATGGGGCATTTATCACCAATAATTCTATACCTTTGACATCAATGACAATATTTCCAACATTAACTTGAAAAAATCTCTTATTTTTACTATCAAATGTGTACACAACATAAATGAGTACTTAATTGAAGTGATCAATTATCATCACCTCCAAGGTGCAAAGTTGGGTTAATATGACCTTCATCTCATTATTTCACTCTATCAAATCTACATTTTTTCCATTGACATAACTCTTTATGAGGTTTGAACTAGTCTTTGAATCATGTTCCAAGTCTGAATTACTCTTTACACCCTATAAATTACAACTATAGATGATTCTATATTAGGTTGTGTTTTAGATGCTTTATTTTCCTATCAACATACAAAATAATCTAACATATACAAGGAAAAACACCTCAATACACACAAAATTATTCACCTAATATAAATTCTTCAAAGCAACCACAGTCTTTGAGAAGAAAAAAAATCAATAAAAACTCATAAATAGTTATGAAACTTTCTTGCTTGTAATAATTTTTCATAATTCTCATCTCCTTACAAAAAATTGGAGTTATTTATATATAATATTTGGATGGGCATTTCCTCATCCTCAAATCTTGTTTCATCTACAAATGTAAAAATAATATAGATTCAATATTATACAAAAACCTCTTGATTATAGACTATGTTGGGAGGAGGTAATTGGTAATAATTATCAAATCCAAAACCAACTACATATAATACTACAACTTAAATTTTATGTGTATGAAATGTATCATTTTTTAGGTTCCTAAAGTGAAAAAATTAACAAGTACATCAATGCAGGGAAATACTTATAGTTTCATTTTTGCCTTATGTAATCTTGATACTTTAATGGCCAATAAGCTGTATATGTATTACAATAGGTGGAGATGCAAGTTATCTTCATTATAATTTCATGTTTCTTTGAATAATTTTTAAATCACTAAGTAATGGGGAAATTTTTGTAATTGTTAATTTATGATAATTAATTTCTCGTTAATGGTACATGCCACCTATATTTCCATTTGAAAATTAATTTTATATTTTAATTTCATGGTATATTTTATCATGTGTCGATTTATCATGAATATTTAGAAGTTGAGTCATCCCCTTGATTTATTAACTTGATTTTCAATGCCATTTAGTGACACATCACATAGTTATAATGAAATATAATATGTTTTACATGTACTTTTGGCTGATTGCACTTAATAAGGGCATGTGGGATGATTTCTTATAGTCACAGTATCACATATTTATATTAGATTATAATTTTAATCATATATGTGAAAGGATATGATAAGAAGTCATGTGGTATACTTTCATATAGTAAAATAATCACATTCATTTATAATGTATCTTCTTTGAACCCAAATTTGTGATAGTATAAGAATTAGATACATAGACCAAAGCATCACGATATGTACAAAAGCTTCTCACAACATCACAAGGTTAGATAGGTTTAGTCTCATGCATTGCATTATAAGTGATACATAAGATGTGAAAATAAATATTTTGCAATAAGACCCAAAAAAACTTAGAGAAAAAGAGATCTAATAGTTAGCTACTATTTGTTGTAAGTAATAACAAATAGATGTGATAATTTATTTAGGAATACAATTTGTAAAAGTAAACTTTATATACTCATTACAATCAAGTTAGTTTTGTTAGATAAAATAAAGTCAATTTTAGAATGAAATATACTTGTCTAATCAAACCATTAATAGCTCATCATAAATTTAAATCAAAGTCTTTTTAAAATGATCGTGATAAATAGAACTTAGGCTTAAATTTAATCACAAGTCTTAAGATCATGTAAAAAATAGAGATAAAAAGAGATAACGTTTAAGAAAAAAATGGGTCTCCATTTTGAATTTTAAAATGGGGCATGTTAGTCACAACAGAAACTTTTAGTCCTTTTTAAACATATAAAACCTTTTATCTAGAATGAAATAAAGAATTAAGGCAAAAATAATATTGAATATTCTTTAACTAATAAACTTAGGCTAATGATAAAAACCATGCTTTGATATTTTACACGAACAAATGGGTATCCATTTTAAGTTTTTATAAAATGGGTGTGTCTTCGACATAGAAATAAGAAATAGGCCATGTTACTCATATTATTCCTATCTTGCTCAGAATGGGCATGTGCCCATTCTACACAAGTCTATAGGAATATTATCAATAGTGGCCACTATGGATGTTTATGTTCTTCTATCAATCCTATGAGAATTTCATGGTTTAAAAATTAATAACCATCCTTTTAAATTTATGATCTAGTGACTAATATATCTAAATATTTTATTTTAACATGGTTTTAAAACATATTTCAGAATATATTTAATCTTTGAAAATCATTATCCAATCAAAAAATTGTGACTAATTTTGAAAAATCATTTACAATAGGAAATAATGTCTCTTGTGGGTAGTGCTCCTTACTAAGGTATTTCATTTATTTAAGGTGCATTAAATTAGGGGAAAAAATGAGGAGTGGTTTGTATAAATTTATTGTCCATATAACTATCAAAATAACCTTTGGTTTTTCATTCCTTATCAAGGGAATATCAAACAATTGAGATAGTATTAAAAATGAAATGCATTATAGAGAATGTATTAAGCGTTCAGGTGGATCAAAAAAATTAATTAATGAAAAATTATTCAAATGGATCTATAGGTTCTATTATATATAAAAAGTGGCATGGTTCATTTAGAAAAAAAAAATCAAAATTATATTCTTTTAGTTGTAAATTATAATTGTATATAGATGAAAACACCACTGAGTGGAAACTAGTCAAATTATTTGTAATAGAATTACAATAGCGTTCAAAAGACTTTATAAATATGCATTCAAATCATCTATTATCCACTGATTGAATATGGATAAATTTTTTGGAAAATAACTTTCCATTCAAAAAATTTTACATATATGAGGAGGAAAATATTGTCCAAGCTAGGAAAAAAAACTTTAGTATCACATTTCCGAAAGATAAGGGCATATACAAGGAAAAAAATATATCGAAGAAAATTGAAAATGAATTTAAGAAATTAGATCTTCAACATCCCAATAAATCAAAATTTATTATTGAATGAAAATCCATTCAAGATTGTATTTGAATGCTACCACCAAGCTCTATATAAATACCAATATTGATCCCTTGATTCAACCAATGTTGATCTACTAGTTAACTCCATGTTGTGTAATCATCTGCCTCTTTAGTGGGAGGAAACATTTATTCCCTTCATAAATGAAATAGGTGATAAATTAGGCATTGAGTTTAAGCAATAATTGTAGGATTTTGAGACTAACTTTTACATTATCATTAGACAACATACCATTGAATCTCAAAAAATTATTTTGAAAAACCATGAGTTTTCTTATTTTCATGATAGAATAAAATAAATGTATTATCATATTGTTTATAACAAAACCATAAAAAATTAGATATTCATTATTTTCAAAAAAAAAAAATGGCCAATAAAACATAGGTTCTAACAAAGTTTATCGACTAGTTATACAAATCTAGGGCAGTGTGGATCATGGAAAAAAGACCACAATGCCCTACTTTTTTACATGGTAAGATAGATAACTAGAAGGTACTTTAAATATTTAATTTAGTTAAACTAATGATAAAATAAATAAAAATAATATATTAATTTAATTACTGTATATGTATTCTTAATGTAAATCATTTTTATGTTTTCATATATGCATTTGAATAAGATATTTTAAATATTTTTGAAAAATAAAAATTGGACAACTGTAGTGATAAACTATCATTTTTCCTTATCCTAGACGAAATCTAGGAAAAATGGGTTTTAGTTCTTGATATCTACACAAAAGGTGGGCCTCCTTATTGCCCTAATAAAGATAATGACCAAGATTTCAATGTAAATTAATTGGATTGGATTATAACAAGTTTATTCAAAGGCACAAGGGGTATGTCTATGAAATAATTATTTGTACTCATAGATAATGTTATCAGTGGAAAATTTTGGTTACAAATGACTCTTGAAAATTGTGTGAAGGAATAAACTTTAAGTTTCAACTACAAAATAGTGAAGGAGAATAGAGTCTCAAGGGTGAAAACTATAGACTATTTGAATTTACAGATTCTTAAAGAAATAACTATGATAGGATGTGTTGCATTAAATGTGATCATTTACTTTTACATGATTGAAAATCATTTTATTCCACATTGTGAGGAATTAAAAGACATAAATGGATAAATAAAAATAAAAATAAAAATAATCCAAACATGGAAAGGGAATTAGAGAAAAATATAAAATAATACAACAATATTAAAGGATTCCATTGACCTCCTAGAATTTTATATATCATAAGTTACTAAACATTGTAAACCAAGGGAGGAAGATAATTATGAGTTCATATGTCAGTATATTTTTCTTTTTATATTGATTAGAACATTAGAAGCACTATGAAACCATGTTTCTCATCTATTTTATCTTAATTTGTAATAATATTTTAATTGATATTTAATTAGATATGTGTAATATACTAAAGCCAAGTACTGTAAATATATTCCTATTTAATAAAGTGAAGATAAATGACTAAAATAGATAAATTAAAATATAAATAAACAAGGGTAAACTATGTAAAAGATATATGTACTTAACTTTTTAATTCATCAATAAACTACATAGGAAAACATAATGCAAGAATAGTTCAATAATGTAAAAAACCTAGAAACCTTCTAGAAGTTGAGCATAAGTTATTGTTATCATAAAAATTTGCACTCTTGAGGACATTTTTCAATCCTTCTCACTTAATTGATAGCATAAATACACCTCTAAGTTATGTGTGGCCTAAATAATGAGGTGAATCTCTAGATAAGGATAGCTCTCTTGATGTCATCACCCTAAACTAATACTAGACATATTTCTTGCTAAGGAAAAGGTTAAGAGAAATTAAAAGCTAAATTTGACCACACTACTCAACAAGGGCCTTCAAGCATGAGTATTTCAACATAGAGGTCATAGCCAATATATTGAATTAAAGGGATAATCAATAGGTCTAATAAAAAAACTAATGGCTTAAGACCACTTCCAATATATGCAAAGATACATCAAAATCACCCTATGATCTACAAGAAGAGAATCCATTTGCAGCGAGGTAGGAGAGGAAAAATGAAATAGAGTGAAATAATTCCTGCTAACATTTTTTAACAATCACCAAAGTACACTAGTTTCAAGAATATGATAAGGTAAGAATCAACTTTATTCAACATTAAATGTAATAGTAAAAGTGCTTATTTGAGTATGCCTTGTCCATACTCAGCCCAAGGATCCATAACAAGCCATTCAAGGTTCCATATATAGGAGAAATGAAGGAGAGAGAGAAGAGAGGCATAGGAGTAACCCTAATGACAAGTTTCACTTCATCCAAGTTAGTTATAGTCCAAGAGGATGGTATAAGATTAGTTTCATCCATATATTTGGCATGTTTTAGTTACTTTATGATGATATTTTATAGGAAAGGCATAGAAGAGAATCTTCAACTCCCTAGATGAATCATCAACCTTGTTTGAAACTACAATTTCTTTGCCAAAGAGGAGTTATAAGCTTATGTTTAAAACCTAGAATTCTTGATCAGGATTCTTTGATCTCTCCAATTCCATGTCTTTTCCATCTTGGGAGAGAATGAGAATTGAGTTTCAATCTTGTTCATGTTTCTAACAACCTACAATTCAATCATCTTGGTGTAAGACTGGTCATATATATTCTCACAGGCCTAGTTATACACCTTCATACTATAATATCATCATGAAGACCTCTCAAATTACTTGTGAAGTTACAAAATACCTATATCTTGGATCAAAATCACTCTATAAATGGTTGGCAAGCTTACAAGCCACAAAACCCTATAAACTAGCTTCAAGAGGCAATCTTTCAGGCCAAAAATTTGTACATTTCATCCCACACATGTGATTTAGTGACTCATTTAAGTGTTATAGGTATAAAAATGTCATTAAAGTAGTTTTTAGGCCATTCAAGGTTATTTCAGGGCATTAGAATAACTTAAACCTCCATCAAGCTCTTAGAAAGGTTTATAGAGAGTTTAAAGTGGCTAGTCATCTTAACGATGATTCATAAAGATGAGGGGCCTAATCCTTGAACCAATGTCATAATTTTATATCACACAAGGGTCCCCTTCCATGTCTAATATATTAATTTCCCATGGAAATGTTCTTACAATATCTAAACACAAAATTGAGTTCTCTCATGCTTTTCACAAGGTGGCATAAGGGTTTAAGGTGGTCTCATCTCTTAAGCATTGTTAATAAAGAATAGTGTCTTGATAAAAAAACCAATGCCATGGATTTTAAGTATTATACCCTCCCAAAATCTTCCAAGAACCATTTTACACCATGCATATCCTCCATAAATTTCTTATCCCATAACAATAGTCTCTCAGGCTAGTATGATTGTATGTGAGACCAAGATAGTTTTTTCGAACTAAAACTCCTCAAAGTATATTTTATGGTTATAATATCCTCAAATAGGTATGAAATAGCCTATATAATTTTTTTAAATGATCTATAATATTTATTTACCTTTGAAAATGTTTAGCAACTTAATTTTCACAATTTGAGGGTTTGTAGGCCATTAGGCCAGTCTAACCCTAATGACCTTGTTTGGGGTTTGCTTCATCATTCCAAGTTTCCAATCCTTGTGAACACTCTTGATAGGATATTTCAAACCTTTCTTAACAATTATAACCTTAATCTCAAATAAAATTTTCATGTTGTTTTTACACATTGCAGACAAACCTAAATAATCTCCATTAGGAATGTAGGTGTATAGTCTAGGTCTCTTGAATATTAGGCTTTGAAACTATTTCTTCAATTGGTTTTGTGTATCCCCAAGGGAAGATAACCTATATTAATTTCATCCTAACTTATCCAATCCTAAAAACACTTTAAAATTATAGGTTTATTCATCTTCATACAATGATACCTATAGGTGATGATTTAGGATTCTAGAACTAACTTAACTATCTAACCTTTACACCTTCAATCAACTTGAAACCCTGTGAGGACCCTATTAGTGCTTGGAAATAAGGTGTGTGTGTGTGTGTGTGTGTGTGTGTGTGTGTGTGTGTGTGTGTGTGTGTGTGTGTGTGTGTGTGTGTGTGTGTGTGTGTGTGTGTGTGTGTGTGTGTGTGTGTGTGTGTGTGTGTGTGTGTGTGTGTGTGCGTGTGCGTGTGCATGTGTGTTTGTGTGTGTGTGTGTGTGTGTGTGTGTGTGTGTGTGTGTGTGTGTGTGTGTGTGTGTGTGTGTGTGTGTGTGTGTGTGTGTGTGTGTGTGTGTGTGTGTGTGTGTGTGTGTGTGTGTGTGTGTGTGTGTCATTTATTGATCATGTTTTACATATCTTTTTGTGTCCTCAAATTTCATCATGAAATATAGTTCTCATGGCATTTACATGAAAATGGAGACCTATAGGTCTATAGACCTATAGATCAGCATTTTCATCATTATAAGATATTTATAATGCATTATTAAATATATTTTGAGGTTTTGTGGTACTTTATACATTCCTATCATGTTTGTTGCTTTTATTTACATGCTTTTAACCTTTTAAGTTTGCCTAATTAACCTTTTTTATCTTCAACTTGATATGTACAATCTACCTACAAAGTACCTAGGGAATGATTGTAAAATGCATTTTGGCTTGAAGAGTCCTTAGTGATCTATAGGTTTATAAAGATTGTCTATCTATTGGAATTATTAATTCACCTTCTAGACCTGCTCATAAGATCAAAATCTTCTTCAAGACCTCAAAAATGGTTCCAAATGTTGATGTTACTTATATGGTCTTGTTGAGGTTTATCTAGTCTCTCTTGACTAAAAATTGAGGGTAGTTCTTCTTAAACTGATCTCTTAACACATTGAGATCATTAAAAGGTGATGAAGAGTTCATTTAGGTACATATTGAACTTTGAACACTTCTTAATTATTGAGAGAACCATCATCAACCTAATGTGTTGCTCATGTTGCCTATCTCTTTCACTCTTGAAGGATACAAGTTCACCCTTGGATTGTGAATGAAATTAATATATGATAATGGTTCTTGAAGTGGAATTTGGAGAGTGTTATGAAGATGTAAATAACCCTGAGAACTTTCCATTCAACTCCCAAATGTGTTTCATTCTTCTCTAAGCCTCAAACAACTACATTTAAGTCTGAAAACTAGCATTACATGGATATTTCTTATCTCTTTGGGATTACACAGGACAAATGGTTCTTTAAATTTCATATAAAAGGAATTGATAGAAACTTTAGATCCTTTCCCATTACTCTTATACTTTTAATGAGCTTCAAACTACCATTTTAATGGGAAAATGGAACTCATGGGGGTTTTGTAGGGTTTCAGACCACCCTACCTTATTAGCATTTATACATAAATCATTTCCATTATAAATCCTAAATAATTAATGGAAAATCAAGGTACTTAGGGCCCCCATATTTTTCCAATATCTTTTGACTTGACCTTCTCTCTCCTATCTGTACTAAGCATTTGAAAATAGCCATTGTGGGCTTTCTAAGTGCTCACTGGGAGAATGAAGGTGATTTTTTATTTCTATATATCTATACAACCTTATTTAACCTATATTTGACTTTGGGAAGATTAAGAGACACCTTTTGAAACATTTTCACCTACAAATGATCCCTCCAAATCTGTACAAGTGACTGAACTACCTTTTTTGGCATTGAAATTGTAAGAAATGACCATTTTTTGATCTGACACAATCATATTATGAAATTACTACCAAATTCACATTATAAACCTTAATTATAGTCATTTAAAAGTGACTTGATATGTTATTTCCACATTTTTGGGGTTTAAAATGGTTTTTGACAAGTTTACACATGTAATGATGCATATAGAAGTTTTAAAATCACTTATTGATCTTGGATATATAATAAAACCTATAAGAGATCAAAATATCCTATAAAATTTTTAAAACATCACAATAGACCCCATTTTATATTGAAAATAATGATTGTGTGCAAGGAAAGACACTAGAAGGATTGAACACTCAATAGACATCTTTACATTAACTTTTCCAAAAAAACCTTAAACATTGTTAAACATAAAAGGGATACCATCTTAAATGACTATTTGAAGACCCTAGATGGCTATCCACAAAGTTAAAATTAGATAACTAGCAATTTTTATTATAAGACTCACCTATGGTAGCCAAAATTGGCTAGCATTACCCTCAAGGATAGAAAGTCTAGTAAGATAAGAGTGATGTTTGTTCTTGTCCCTATTGGTTGATATTGTGTTTTTTTAGAAAACTAAAAAAATTGGAATAGTCATGTGAAACTATGATAGTTAGGTATTCTATCATTATTCAATATTTATAAACCATGTAGAGACTTATATACTCCTTGAAGTTAAAAACCCTAACTTTGTGCCATAAGGAGATAAATGGATGTGAAGGCATAGAAAAGGGTTAGAAATTAGAGTTACGTTAAAGCTGAACACCCTAATGTGTTGAGCATTTCTTACATGCCAATAATTTGAATATGGATCAAACCTCCATGTAGTTCTCCCGCCTAAGTGATTTGTGAATTTTTTCTCCTTTGAGTATATTAATGTATCTATAATTATATTGAATACTTGATCAGGCTTGGCTAGGGCCATATATAATTGAATTAAAACTTGGATCATGACTCCTTGAAGTGATTGGAAATTGATTTGTAAATAATATGTAACTTTTGTTCAATGTGAAATTGTATAAATAAACTATCGTGATAGGATTGATAATATTTCTAAGAAGTTTGAAATGAAACAATTGAATGTGATTTTATGGTGGTTTAAGAAATAAAAAGACCTTTAGACACCCCATTATAGCCACAACTGGATTTCAACCTGACTTCAGATTGATTTAAATGAAACATTGCAAATTAAGCCTAAGAATCACTGAACATTCCAATTTCATCCACACATCAGACATTAGTGCTCAGAATCATGTTGAGGCATCCCTATTTATGATATTATCTTATATGCAATAGTAACCTCATGGATTTATCCCCAATCACCTTTCGACCTAACAACTAGCATTTTGGCCTTAAGACCCATTATGTGGGGTACTTGAATAATTCCTAAAGTGATAAAATGCTAAGCAAATTGAATAAACTAATTCAATTAAATTAAATGCTTAAGTAAATTTTTCATGTGTAATTTTTGAAAAAGAATTACAAAAAAAAAACTTTAATAAATATGAGGTCATGATGACATCATCATCCTCAAAGTCAATAGAATTCAAAATATCTCGTTAAATGCAATAAATTCAAAAATGAAGAGTCATGATTAATAAATGGGATTTCTATCCCACATATTAATTACATGTCCCCTCCTTAACTTACTTAGGGTTAGTTTAAACTTAACTAGAATTAGATATAACCTAACTAGAATTGGGTGAGATTAAACTTTGGAGGATATAAATATAAGTGTCAAGACTATTCTAAATAAGATTTTTATGTGCAATGTTATTGTGCCAAAATACCTCCAAGAAGCTTTATTATAGTGTTACCACATCCATTTTATAAGCCAAGGTGAATAAAGGGGAGATGATGCAAGAACACCATTGATAAAGACTCTATTGTACACAAGTTGAGCAATCCAACTACCTTAACAAGTCGATTTCAATCTACAAGGAATTTCAAAAGGAGTTTCTCTTTCGTACTTTTAGTTGTGTTTTATTTGTGTTCTTGTTATTTATGCTCACCCTAGTACATAGGAAAGAATTGTTAATTTTTATTAAAGTTGTTTGGTTTGAATTTTATTCACTAACAAGAGACTAATGACCCTCTTCATAATCCTAAGTCATATAATAAAATGCCTAATGGGACACACACCCCAAAAATCTCTTCCTATTGCCTTTTAAAACCTCTTGATAACATTTTTCATATTAAATTTTTGACTTAATGACCAAAAAAGTGAAAATTTGAAGCTCACAGACGTTACACAGGAAGTTATGGTTTTACACCTGTAACATGCATTTTTGCATCTAGGAATTGTAGTATTGCACTACAGAGTCGCGATATTATAGTTGAGATATTATACTAGGTAAGTGTAGTTTTGCCTCAAAATAGTTGATTTTGCATCTAAAACTACATTTTTTCATAGTTAAAATTTGTTTTGCCTTACATTGCATTATTATAGTCATGCATGCATTACTAACCCCATGAAATGTAGTTTTGCACTGACTTATGTGGTTTTACAGGGTGAAATGTAGTTTTGAAAGGCTATATGCAGTATTACCCTTATGATATGTGGTTTTTCACTATCAAAGTGTAGTATTTCATCAATATTTTATATTTTACAAGGAAATGTGGTATTAAAATTGAAGTTGCATTATTGTACTCACAAGTTATCATATTACACTATGTAGTTGCAATTTTACACTAACAATATATGTTGTAGGGAAATATGATTTTGAGTTAATAGTTGTGGTTTTGCAAGGGGACATGAGTTTTTATCCATGTAAATGTGGTATTATACTGTTTGAAAAATAAAATAAACCTGAGAGCTAAAATTCCAATGTTATTTTCTCATTTATCTTTTAGATTCTAAAGAAAAACCCACTTACACTTTTTACAAGACCCAAAGGCCAATGAAAGTTATTTTTAGAACTTTAAAAGTTAAAATCACATTTAAATTTGGTGATTAAAAATAATTTACTTGATTTTTTTTCATTTTTAAAAGTTCACAAATCAACAAACAAAGCCAAGGGGTTAAATTTCACATCACATTTTGCTTGAATTTTTAAAAATGAACACAAACTTAGACTAAATGTTATTAAAAGCTTATTTTTGTGTGGTTTTATAAAATTTAATTATCGTATATGCTCTCCCCTATCCCCTTTAGGTAACTCAGGTGAACAAAATTTCTTTTTTCATTTCTTTTATTACTTAGTCCAAGCATATAAAGAATGTCATTAAGGCACTCCCCAAGATCTAAATGACTTGGGTGACCCTAAAATGACCTTATAGTCTTTCTATCTTTACTTTCTTGAATCTTTTCTTGTTAGTGGGATTTCATCACGTCACCATAATTTATTTAAGGAAGATTTGGCCTAGGAATTCATCTCTCGACATTATTTCAAATCCACTCCATGGTCAGCTATATAAATTAGGGCACAAATACTATGATTGCTAGGGAGCTAAGTAGCTAGCCTCTCCAATCATAATGAAAACTTGAGTTAGGTCTAGATAACTAGGGTACTCCACTAATACATACATGGATGAAGTCACTATGCAAAAGAATAAACCCTTGCATAGTAAGTTAGCTGGTATGAACTCAATTGATGTGATTGTATCTCTAGTGTTAACCACACTTGGGACCATCTTGAATGCATAAAAGTTATAGTTTTAGACAAACCCCACTTACCATAAAAATATTATCAATGTAGAGATATTAACCCAAAGTTTCATGTCATCATATAAATTATTGAGAGAATAGGGGGCCTAAAATCCTAATTTTCATGAGCATTTAAATTTTTGGATTAATAAATTATTTCCTCTTAAGAAGGAGTATTTAGATGGAATTTGGCAATATGAAATCACCTTGTCAATTTTAGGACAGGATGATACACTTAGGTGTTTTTATGTCTTTTATTTTTTACTTACATTATTTTGAGTCAAAACTATCTTTATTTTTCAAAATCACATCAAAACCAAGTCATGTTTGCACATCACTCTTTTGTTAAAAGAGGTGTTATGTCATTCGGTTGATACCACACCTTTTACCTTAGTCATTTACAAAACTTTTGTGTGTGTGTGTCACTTGTTTAAAATGGGAATCATTATGCTTCCATTTTTTTTCCAAGTCTTTTCCTTAGAGTTTTTGAAATAAACCATTTGTCATACACTTTTAATGATATAGTGGTGTTATGCTACTCACATTATTTCAAAATATTTTCCTTGTGTCCACATTGAGTTCAAATCCACATGTGCCTTTTTGGTCTATGTTTAGTATCTTATTCCATCCAATTCGGTCAATAGTTTTATCCATTTGAAAACCAAATCTTCTAAACCATGTTTGTAACTGGTCTTGTGAAGTTCAAATTCAAATGTTTATTGGTTTATGCCTATGCCTTGCTTAATTTTGGCTTAGATGCTTACCTTTCACTTTTGGGTTGTGCAAACTTGGAATAATTACTTTCTTGATTTGAAGATATTTTTGTGCCTATATTTAGGAAGTGGTATTTTCCATATGCCTCACATTTCTTTTGCTTCTTAGAACTAAAGTCAAAATGCTCTCTCAAAGTACAATAATAAGTGTGATTAGTTTACATCTGAGTCTTTCTCATCACTTAGGCTTGAATGTTTTACTCCTCTTCCTTATTTTCACATACTTGGAATTGATTTTCCCAATTATTTTTATGAATATTCCTAGATTGTAATTCCTTTTACCAATGACCAAGTTTATGTTTGAATTTGTATGCCTAGTCTTGAGTCTAAGTGTTTCAAGAGTCTATCTTGTTGTTTTTACCTTGACCTAGTTGTTGTCAAGCCTAAATTTTGTGTCATGTTTCCAAAATACCTAACATTTTTACCCTTTTTAGACATAATGTTATTTCCAGGTCTAGCTTTTGTGTCATGTTTATAAAAGACCTAGCATTTTACCATTTTAGACATAGTTTGTTCCAAGTCTATATTTTGTGTCATGTTCCAAAAAGACCTAGCATTTTAGCTCTCATTTTAGTTTTTAATGTTTTGAGTTTAGATTTGTGCCTTGTTCTAAATACCTATAACATTTTTATTTTTAAACCTAGATTAGAGTTTTTTGAAGCACTTTTTACCAAGATTGACATTCGAATTAATATTTCACTTGACCATTTATGTGAGACATTTGACATTAGAACTTGAGAAAATTTTAGATTGAGTTTATCATTGATCAATTTTTGGAGAAAAAAATCCATTTTTAGATCAATTTTTTAGACCAAGTGTACCTTTTAAAACCAATTTTACCATTGAGACAAAGTTTGGACCATTTGCCATATAGATCTCATTTTCAAAGTTTATATAACTCTATAACTTTATTTGTGATATATTAGTTGTGGATTTGGATATGTCTCATTACACTCATAGTGGATCCATGTACAATCCATGTTATGATGATGTAGTGACAAATGATAACTTTATTCAAGACCCATATGGTGATGATGTAGTTTATGATATGGATCCCTATCCTCCTTACACTAATTAATCTAGGGAATAAAGCCAAGATATATTATCACATTACTTGGTTAACACACCTCTCTATTCAAAGCAAGACCAATGAAAATTTGATCAATATCTCACTAGTGTGTTATTTATTATGGAACAAGTCTAATTCCAACCATACTACATAACCATGCAATCAACATGTGACCCATACTTGTTTGATCATAACTTGTTTGTAAACAAAGATGAGGTTTTAGTCAAAGTCATGGAGATAAGGGCCAAGTTTACAATAGAATTTCCCCATGAAAACTTACCTAGTCTAATTATAGTACCTCTAAACATGTCTTATAACTAAACCATTGATTAAGCCTCTACTAGTTATCCTAAATCACTCATGCCAATGTCATATCAAGACCCAAATATGATTTCAAGAAGAAAAGGCCCCATGGATGACCAATCTGCATAAATGTAACAAGCATATCAGACCTACCATAACCTAGCATATGATTTCAATGTCATGGCTATATTGAATGATCATCTCCTATAGCTAACTCTTTCAACAAAAGTACTAGTTGATTTGATATGTCAAGATAATCTAGGTGTAGACCCATTTTCCCAAAGCAATTTAGTAGGTGACATATCAATGTCCCACTTTTTGAAGATGTGACTATGGTCTCTATATAGAAAAATGTGACAAATAGTATGGATAACATACAAGTGTCTTCCAATCTAGGTCAAAGTGGTTTAAATGCACCAAAAATAGTCCAAAATAACAAGTTCCTTTAGTTAATACCACAAGTGGTTCACAACAGCAAGGGACAATAATTCCTACTTTCCCACCATAGAAAGTTACTTATAATCGTCAACCAACTACTTATTCAACCACATAATAATAGGGAGTAAGTAACCAAGTGCAAACCAATGATTTTCCTTAATAGCAAGTGATGAATTATATCCCACCTCAATAGCTAATGAATAAATTCCACAATAATAGGCATAGTCTAATCTACCACTATAATAGAGGTAGAACACCATGCCACCTCAACAAGGTCAAAAAATGTTCCACCTCAAAAATTCATGACAAACATGCCTCAATAGTCATAGACTAATATACCTTTACAATCAAAAACATTGTCTAATTGACAATGTATTTATATTGGTCAAAGATACATGTCAAACATCTAACAAGAACCTAGTTCACAATAGGTGTTTTCACAACAAAGAGGTACCATTTTCCAAAAAGTACCAACTAAGAAGCATTATATTTTATTTATAAAGTGGCATAGATGTAAAGATAGGGTCTTGGTCTAAAATAAGTTCCCCTTATTCATCTAAGTTTGACTAGTCAACAGTAAGTCCCTACTCATCATCAGCAAGCATAATATAGTTCATAAAGCCATATCCTTCCATTACAACCACAATTCCCTCAAACTCAGGGCCATATACCAAATCCAAATCATAGTATATATAAATAGTGTGTTCAATTTAAATAGACACATCCTAATCCATGGATACAAATTCTTAGCTAATTCATGCAAAAGTCAACATTCCATAAAACTTCATTCCTCCACTATCGCCCAATTAAGGCAATCCACCCTTGACCTCCCAACCATAGCCAAAACCAAGTGTAACATCAATTTTCTTGGCCCAATAATTGAAAAAAATGAAGGATGTGGTTACTACCACTCAAATGTGAAAGAAGACCAAGAAATTTAAATTAGATGATGTGTGTTCATACCCATTCAACATGGAGTGTCTTCAGATACCGTTTCCTCTAGGGTATGAACCTTCCAAATTTGATAAGTATAAGGGTAAAGGAGACACTAAGGCACATCTAATAGATTTATTTTTCACATGCCAACCAATGGCTTATAGTGAAATATATCTACTCCTTTTGTTTCCTCGAAGTCTAGCTGGATAGGCTTTGGAATGGTTCCTTAAATTATTGAAAATTTTATTATCTAATTTTGATGATCTTTTAGATAAGTTCATGTAAAATTTATCCTATAATATTGAGCATGAGATTTCATTATTAGATTTGACTCAGTCCAAGCATAAAGTTGATAAAAGCTTTGCAAGCTACCTATAGATATGGAGAGTACTTACTAGTCACTTCACCCATAACTTACCAAATTAATAATTATCCACTATGTTTACTAAAATTTTGCATAGTGAGATATCCTATCATCTAAAACTTTAGCATTTGCATACCTTCAAAGAGATCATCAACAAAGGTTTATAGATTGAAAAATCCCTTATCAACAAAAGGATTATCAAGTTGACCTCTTCAAATAATAATCAAAACTAAAACTAAGGCATAGGCCCAAGTCAAAACCCTAACCAAGTCCAAGTACAAACATCGACACTATCTCAATCAAGTTACTATGAAATATCCAAACCATACAATCACAACAAGAACATTATTTTTAATGGAGTAATTAAGTTGTGTCATGTATAAATGGTGTAAACACCATCTACTCAACCAATGCTACAATTATAGCTTATTACTAATCAAAAACCTATTCAACAAGTGTAGCCTATGTAGTAACCTAGAATAAAACCTCAAATACCATAATAAACACCACCTTTGTGATTCCCTCTTCCAAGAATAAAGCCCACTCCTAGGGTCTTTAGTGACCTGGGTGATCTAATTGAAGTAGTATTTCACAAGCTATCCATTGCCAATATGATTAGTTGCCTGATTCTAAAACAATATCTTGAGGGTATACCATCTCTAGAGTGGTATAAAGATCATGAATTTTGTGAATACCATCATGTTCATGAAATATATATATATATATATATATATATATATATATGTATATATATATATGTATATATATATATATGTATATATATATATATGTATATATATATATGTATATATATATATGTATATGTGTATATATATATATATATATATACCATATCTAGAGTGATATAAAGATCATGAATTTTGTGAATACCATCATGTTCATGAAATATATATATATATATATACATATATATATATATATATATATATATATATATATATATATATATATATATACATATATATATACATATATATATATACATATATATATATACATATATATATACATATATATATATATACATACATACATATATATATATATATATACATATATATATATACATACATACATATATATATATATATATATATATATATATATCATTGTGTGCAGTTAAAGCACCTTATTCAAAACATGTTGAAAAATGGGGAAATCCAATTGGATAATAGAGAATTTACATCCAATTTGAATTTGGGTACCTACCAAAATCATTTTTCATATCATAATAATGTTAATCAACAATATAAAAAAGAAATGCCACTAAAAAAATAATATTCTCAGCAACAACAAGAAAATTAGCAATAAAAACAATGTCAACTAAATGAGAGGAACCAAGGCCAAAATGACCCCAATAACTAGCAGTCTTACCACATAGTTGCACATGAATACAATAAATTTTTAGGTCATATTATGGGTGGGCATGTTTCTACCATTACCATTAATCCTAGACCAAATGCTAATAGATCAGGACTATTAGCTAATGCCTCCAATCAACCTACCTATGCCATTAATCCTTCCTTGACCTAGGACCACAACTAAGCACAATAAAAATTAGGGATTACTATTTCAGGACCTTATATCAATAACTCATCATTTCCCCTTGACCAAAACCAAGTACACTAATAATAGAAACTTATCCTATGTAGCCCATATCCATCATTTTTTAGTAGTAATGGCCCTGTATCCAATTTAGATTGTGCAATCTTAACTTGATGGTCTAAGATTACCATACTAGGCAAATAACCTCTTACAAATGAACTAGTTCAACCTACTATGCTAGCTAGGAGTAAGCCATATAACACTATTAAGGAAAAGAGATATGACATCATGGAATAATTCCAAAATACACCCACCCAAATATCCATTCTAGATTTGTTGCATACATCTACTATCCATAACAATACCTTAACAAAGCTCCTAGGCCAATCCCAAGTTCCAAATGACATAACCCTATACAAATTCCAAGATTTGGTTAGATATTTAGCCTCAGGATGATATTTAACCTTTGACTAAACTGATATGTCATCCCTTAGCCTTCTCCATAATAACCTGCTATACATTGAAGTTGTCATCATGCAACACATAGTCAAACATGTCCTAATAAATAATAGATCAGGCCTAAATATCATGTCTATGAAGCTAATAAAGCATTTGAGATATACAACAAATGATCTACAACAAAAAAATATTACTATCAAAGCCTAAAACAATGAAGAATAGGAATCACAAGGAACTATATGTTTGCTAGTGATCATTGGCCCTTTGACCCATGATATACTCTTCCATGTGATAGACGTTGACCTATCATATAATTTGATTTTGGGTAGACCATGGATACATGAAATCCATGCAATTATTTTGACATTGTACCAATGTATCAAATTCCCTCACTCAGGGATGGAGGTAACTATCCATGAATATCTACAACCTTATGAACATTGTAAGTATTTGGAGGTAGAATATGAAAGTTACAACTACTGCTTTGGCCTAGACCTAGTTCCCAAGAAGGATAAAGACAAAGAGATACCTATCAAATTACCAAAGGCTAGTTGTATAGACCCTGATAGCCTTTCCTCATCTTTTCATACACCTCCTCTTGAAATGTCTAATCATTTTACCATTTTCAAAAAATTTCTAGAAGAGTATTTGACCCATGACAAATTCCATATTTCCAAGCTTCAATAGAACCCCAAGTCTTATGGATGACCTAAAGCTAAATTAGCTGGTAGAATTGGTAACAGAAGGGAAAATGCAAGCTTAATAAAATAACACCTATTATGTTCACACCAACTGCTACCTAAGAAAAATACCCACTTTCTAATGATGATTCTTAGTTGTACAATGACAAATTGGCTAATTTTTACCAAAGTGCCAAATATCCTATCCCTAATAAGATGATTGATAACCAAGCCTATGAAGGTGAAGGCCTAAGGTCCAATCATCAGGGTACTTTTGAGCCATTTCTATGACTATGTATAAAGGAAATTATGGTCTTAGATTTAGACCACCTAAGGGTGACCCCATGTATCTTATTCATGTTCCAACACCAATGTATAACAAAAATGGTGTTGATAATAAAGTAGAGTCTGATCATAACATTTATAAAGACCTTACCAGTACTAACCTATTTGACCAGCATACCATTTGTACCATTAACCTAATAGCTAGACATTCCATGCTTCCCCTTTATCATCCTTAACTTATAGACTGGGACCAACAAAAATCCATGGTTCCTATATATGAGTTTGAGAATGATGAATCCTTTTGTGATTTTATAGGCCTAAGAGACAATGTTCTATTGGGAGACCAAAAATAAGGGTTCTCTATTAAACTAGATCTTTTAGCCTATTTTAGAGAGTGGGTGAACACCCTTAGCTAAAAACAAAAGATTAAAACATTGAGGTCCCAAAGTGAAATCCTCTTTGAGGCACTTTTAGACTAGGGAAAAATTAAAGAGAAATGTCATATTTTGGTGAAAACCTATTTTAAGCCACTAGACAGGGATGTTTACCTTTCCTCGAATGAAGGAAACCACCAATGAAAAACTTACTTTTGAGTCCAAGTTTAATTCAACATAACAACATGCCTTTGATCAAATTTCCCAAGAATTTCTTACAATATTTATGACATGGCCATTACTACTATTAGGAAATTTATATTCATCCTATTTTGGAGAGCTTGAAAAACTAGTCCAACTAGAAGAATTTACCATCATAGGCTAGTTCACATCCTTGCCAACCAATCTTGAATATGGCTCCAATATCATGGTATAAAATACTATAAATTTCAACATCAAGACTCCAAATGACCCAAAGTGGATAAGATTAGGTGAGTCCCTCACTAAATAAGAATTTGAATATTTTATATCCCTATTGAGGGAATTTGTTGATATTTTTTCATGGGCCTATTTAGATATTTCAAGTTTAGTCCCCACCTTGGTTGTACATCATCTTGTTGTACATTTTAATTCCAAACTTGTGAAACAAAAATTGTGCAAGATGCATATTTGTATTATTGTATTGGTAAAGAAAGTGTTGGAAAATCTCTTGGAAGTGAGATGAATCTGACTGATCAACTATTCAGAGTGGATATCAAATGTTATCCATGTTAGTAAAAATCTATAAGGAATTAAAATCTGCACTAATTTTAGAGACATCAACAAGGTCTGCCCCAGGGACAAATTTCCTCTAACAAATATTGACATGATAGTTTACTCCACATTTGGGTATGAAATTATTTCCCTCATGGATGTATTTTTAGTATACAATCATATTAGGATTAAACTAGAAGACCAACACAAGACAATTTTCACCACTCCTTGGGGAACATTTTACTATTAGGTTATGCTATTCTGCCTTAAGAATGTTGGGGCTAGATATCAAAGATCTATGACCATAATATTTCATGGCATGATGCATGACATTATTAAATACTATGTTGATAACATACTAGGTAAATCAATGACCCATGTTAATCATCTAATGGTGCTACAAAAGATATTTAAAGGCTTCATGAGTACAAGGTTTGAATAAATCCTGAGAAGTGAATCTTTAGTGTCACTTTTAGTAAATTGTTAGGCTTTATTATCTCTCTCTAAGGCATTAAAATTGATCCTTCCAAGGTACAATCCATTATCAAGATGTCACCACCTTTCAATTTGAAGCGGCTCTATAGTTTGTATGGAAAAATCTAGTCTATCATATGCTTTATTTTGTAGTTGGCTGATGAATGTCATCCTTTAACTCACTTATTTAATAAGAGTGTTACATTTATTTAAGATGAATAATGCCAAAAAACCTTTCATCATCTAAAGGAATATCTTGCCAATCCACCAGTTCTATTATCACTAATGCTAGAAAGGCCATTTTTTCTATACCTATCTACCATAGATAATGCCCTAGGGGCACTTTTAGTTCAACATGATGACAATGGAAAATAATAGGCCATGTACTATCCAAGCCATACACTAGTCACATATGAGAAAAAATATATGCCAATAAAAAAATCTTGTTTAGATATGGTCTTTGCAACCCATAAGTTGTATCATTACATGCTTAACAACAAGACCATGGTCATTACCAAAGTATATGTTCTCAAGTATCTACTCTCCAAGATAGCTTTACAAGGCCACATGGCTAAAGGATCATGTTACTAAGTGATTTTGAGATCGATTACGTCAATCGAAAGGCCATAAAGGGAGAAGTACTTATAGAATAGATTTTTGAATCTCTCCTTTCAAATACCAAACCACTCACTTTTCAATTCCCATATGAACCCATCATGACCATCATATAAACACCTCTTGAGGAGCAAGACTAGAAGCTATATTTTGATGGGTCATTTATATCACATATATCAAGGGTATGCCTATTGTTTATTACACCATAGGGGGATCTCATTCCCAAATCATTTTATATTATCTTTCCTTGTACTAATAACATGGCTAAATACAAATCCCTCATTTTAGGACTTTTTCAAGCATTACAATGGAATATTTAGCATCTCATGGTTTATGATGATTCTTAATTAATCATCAATCAGGTTACATACCACTTTCAAAATAAAGATGACAAGCTAGTACCATACAAGACCATGGTGAACACCCTCAAACATTATATTTCCCATATATAGTTTTAACACATACCTCAAGCCAATAACAAGATAATGGATGCCATGGACATAATTGGTTATTTGATCTGCAACACAGATAAGGTAAAAGAATATCAATTCCTCTTTGAAAATATTCTAGCACTTGCTCATGAATCTTTGACCATTGTAATGATCTATGATATTGTTGGTCCCATTTCTATTTGGTAATTAAACCTATATAATTACCTTCATGATCACATCCTTCCACTAAACCTATCATGTAAATAACAAAAGGCCTTTACCCACCAGGCCTCTCATTATACCCTACTTGTCCCAACCCTTTACCATAAAATCTTTGATGGAAATTTGCTTCATTGTTTAAATTTGGTAGAATCCACATTAGAATTACAATATTCATGAGGGAATATATACATCCCACATAATTGGGGCCATCTTGGCTAAAAATCTCCTATGTATCGATTACTATTTCCCAACTATAGAAGTAGATGTAACTTTGTATGTAAAAAGGTGTGATAAATGTCAAAAGTGTGCCAATTTAATTCATTATATAGCCAAAATGCTAAAACTAATTCTTACACCATGGCCATTTTCAACATGCAGACTCAATCTTATTGGGAAGATTAACTCTACCTCATATGATGGCCATAAATACATCCTTACCTCCATCAAATATTTCACTTAGTGGGTTGAAGCTATACCCCTCACTTACGTGACTATAAAATAGATTTACAAATTCATTTTGAATCATCTTATCTTTTAATATGGTATCCCATCTAACATTATATCTAATAATGGAAGATCATTTAAGAACAATGATGTCACATCACTCTGTGCTAAGCACAAGATCAACCAACATTTTTCCACTGTATATTACCCATAAGGTAATGAATAAGCAGAGGCATCTAACAAGACCATTGTTAATATCCTTAAGAATATTGTCAATGATGTTGGCCATGATTAGAATTTACAAATATTTCATGCCCTATGAGAATATTTTACCCCAATAGGATCCACTCCTTCCCTAGTTTATGGCACTAAGGCCATTCTTCCCATCGAGGTTGAGTTACCTTATCTATTTATTTCATTAAAACACATCTTGGATGATGACGATTACAAATTAGCTCACCTGTAAGAGCTAGAGTTACTAGATGAGAAAAATATGGATTATATCAATATCCTTCAAGCATACCAAAATTGACTTTGTGGCTAATATCACTAATGGATCAAACATAAATAGTTCAAGCTTGATGATATTATTCTCAAATAAAACTAAAAAAATGCCAAGATCGAGAATAAGAAAAAAGGCAAGTTTAAGCCCAATTAGGTAGGCCCTTATGTCATTTTTCCAACTATGGATTTGGAGCATATAGGCTCACTACACTATATGGATATGAACTTGATGAGCCTATGAAAATCATACACCTCAAATGTTACTTCACTTGAGCCACTTGAGGTATTGTATATGAGGCTCATTTACATCATGTCATACTATCATCTTCCTTGTACCATACCATATACCATTACTACCATGCCTTACTCATTGAATAAAATTATTCTACCCTCCCAACCCCCCTTTTTACCTTAGTTCCACTCTATTGGCTCTTTGAACACCTTTAGTGAGAGGATTTAGATCGAGTATTAATAGTTGCTTTAGTATTCTAGATAAAAGCCATATCTTGGACCAGTATGCTAGTGGTTTGGCAATCACATCCTTCATTTATTATTTTTTTCATTATGAGTGCTATTGATTATAACTACCTTTGGGAAAATTAGTGTCCCACCTTTTAATACTAATTATAATTACTTGTGGTAAAATTAAGAGTAACACCTTTACCATCCATTCCGCATTACGTTGTCATTCCTATTTTTTACTATGTCATTTGCCTAAATTAATGAACTTACTTATATATAGTTGGCTTCCTCCATTATAAGGTATAGCTACATTAAGTTGAGGTCCTAATAGGACTATATAGGCATCACTCAATTTAACTTGAGGTCAACTTAGTCACCCTTTGCCATGTTCTCACTATTTTGAGAGAAATTTAAGTTTGAATTCTCTAACCATTTTATGAGTCGGACCATTTAGTATCTCATAATTCTCAATCAATTTTAGATATATTAAAAATTTATAAACATGGTAAATGATCTAAAAAATCACAAAAATCATGACAATTAGATTAGAATCTCCACGCAATATATACGATCATCAATTTTTTTGGGATGGACCATTTTGTTTATTCAATTTATTTATAGACCACTTGGTCTTTTTTCTCCCTATTTTAGGAAAACTACATCAAACTGAGGTCCATATGAACTATGTAGGTATCACTTGGATCCATGGTGTATCTTGAGTTAGTTCAACCTCACCTTCCTTTCTTTTTTGACCACTTCTTTGCCTTAAATATTATAAGACTCTTAACTATTTCACAAGTAACCAATTTTCATTTAGTTTCTCCATCCTTATTAGCCTTAAACCTTACGCTCTCACCATTTTATGGTTTCACATTGTGTATTCAAATTTGATACACTAATTACCACTTTCCTTTTCTTGTGCTTTTACCATTTTGTGAGAAACCATTTCTAATGCTTTCATCATTTTTTGAGTCACCATTGTGTGCATTGTTCCTTTGAAGTCAATGCATTACCACACCCTTTACTTTTCAAATGCACTCACCATTTTATGATACCATTCACATATTCCTCTACACATTAATCATGCTTCCATATCATCATTTTTCTTTTATCCCATATCTTGGGAGAATTAAATTTGGCCTAAAGCTCATGTTGGATGTTATGTCCCATGGAGCTATGTAGGTAGTGTTTGTTTGCCTAGTTCATCTAGAGTCAGCTCGACTACCCCTTCCTTTCCTTCTATTCCCCCCATTTTTTTAATTTGTTTCATTATCTATTATAGCCTAGGGAAACATTTATCATATTGTTTATGTCATTGTTTCCCTATAGCCTAGGGGAAACATTTTTCATCCTTTGTTCCTATGTTGTTATACCCATGTCATTACTATCTAGCTTAGGGGTCACCCTATTTCCAAGTGTAACACCTCTATTACACATGCACGAAGTTTTTGTTATATTTTCTCTAATATTATGATTAACCATTGGTTTGTGTTTATTTGCCTTTATTTTGATTATTTTGTTCACTTTTTATTTATTTATGTTTTGTTGTGATTTTGTTTATTGGTGTTTTTTTTTTTTTTTGTTTTCCTATTTTTATAATTTCCTTGTTGTTCCTTGAATTAATCTATATACATTCATTGGGTTATTACTTGCACATTATACTTAAGTCCATCCATATTCATATGTTAACATAGTCATCATGGTTTTTATCATTGGTACATTATTTTCATTTATTTATTGGATCAAGTGTTAGTCCTTATGAATATTATAGATAATTTATCATGATGTTTCATATCATGATGCATACCATCATGTATTACAACCAAAATTAGTTCAATGGATCTTACAAGCAATGGTGACAAGGTACTTCTCCTTGTTTACTTGACAAATTCCTGATCTATCCAAATATTACCTAAATACAAAGTAATTAAATCAAAAATGAATTTTAATCATTGCTAAGTAAGACTTATATCTTCATACTAGTAGGTATCCCAAATTCATACTTATCCTTTGTATTGGCTTACTCTTACTTCATGAGTATAGATTCAATATGTAATTCCCCTTTTTCGATTTACCATATTATCCCAAACCATAGTGCCAATGATTATGATCACATTTGGAAAAATCATTATGTTTTGATCTATCTAAATGTTCATGATTATAACTAACTTTGGGTAAATAATTATCTCTATATGCCTGACCGGTGCATGTTTTTATTATGTTAATGATTATAACTACCTTTTAGCAAATCACTATCAATTTTCCACCCTAATGGGGCATATTTTCCTTGATCTAATTATTATAAATACCTTTAGGAAAATCATTATCTCTATCCACTTGATATGGGGCCTTTTTATTATTCTAATGATTATAACTTCCTTTGGGAAAATCATTCTTTTTCACCTCACTATGCCTATGATTATAACTACCTTTGGGCAAATTATCCTTTTTTATCTACCTAACTAGGGAATTTCACCATGCCACTAATTATAAATTCCTTTGTGAAAATCAATCTTTTTTTTATCCCCTTTACCTTTAGGTCCCATAATTTCCTTCTTTTGAGGTAATGATCACTGACCTTCTTTGTTGCCCACTCCCTTGAAGGGGCATCTAGGATTCATCTATCAATTTCTAGGGCATTAGACATTAAGGACCTTTTCATTCTTTCAGAAGATGTTATTGTTCCTATAGCTTGAAATTCCTTCCCAAACAAGGGTAAAATGTAGACACCCCATTCTATCCACAACTGGATTTCAATCAAACTTCACATTGATTTCTACTAAACATTGTAAATTAAGCCTAAGAATGGCTAAACATCTCAATTTCATCTACACATCATAAATTAGTATTCATAATCATGTTGAGGAATCCCTATTTGAGGTATTATCCTATATGCAATAGTAATCTCTCACATATTCATCTCTAGCCACCTTGTGACCTAACAACTCAAAGTTTGGCCTTTAGACCCATTAAGAGAGAAACTTGAATAATTTCTAAAGTGCTAAAATGCTAAGTAGATTGAATCAACTAATTAAACCAAATTAAATTCTTAAGTGAATTTTTCATGTGAAATTAATGAAAATAAATTTTATAAAAAAAAATTTAATAAATATGAGGTCATGATGACATCATATCCTCAAAGTCAATGGAATTAAAAATATCTCCCTAAATGAAATAAATGTAAAAATGGAGAACCATGATTAAAAAATGGGATATCTATCCCAAGTATTTATTACATATCCCCTCCTTAACTCACCTAGGGTTATTTCAAACTCAACTTTAATTAGTTCTAACCTAACTACACTTGGGTGATAGTTAACTTTGGAGGATATAAATACAAGTGTCAAGACCATTATAAATAATCTTATTATGTGAAATGTTATTATGCCAAAATACCTCCAAGAAGATTCATTTTAGTGTTACCATGTCCATTTCATAATATAAGGTTAACAAAGTGGAGATGATACAAGAGCACCATTGACAAAGACTCCATTGCATACAAGCCAAGCAAACCAACTAACTCAAAAAGTGGATTTGGAGCTACAAAGAAGTTCAGAGGGAGTTTCTCTTTTGTGATTTTAGTTGTGTCTTAATTGTGTTCTTGTTATTTATGCTCACCTTAATACTCAGGCAATAATTGTTAGTTTGTATTGAAGTTGTTTGTTTTGAATTTTATTCACTAACAAGATACTAACGACCCTCTTTGTAATCTTATATCACACAACCCATTGGATAATTTGTAAATATTAAGGATGAACATAAAGATGCTTTCCTTTTTAAAATTTTAGCTTTTTTTTGGTAAGGATATAAATGATAGACATGGATAAGAACATTGGGTGTTCGTATGCATTCAATAAAAGTAATATGTTTTTGGTTTGAGTCAAATCATAGCAATATGTAAAGGTGTTTTTGTGATCAAGTATTCATAAAAATGGATAAAATAAGCATGATAAAGTATTTTTGATCAAATTTAGGTCATTACATCCCCCCTTCAACTCTATACATATAATTACTAAATTAAATGAAATCCATACTTTAGTGTGTATGACACACTTTATATTTAAGCTACATACTTCAATAGTTAAAGAAACCGTACTGGTTGTAAAACCCTACAAATCACATGAGTTAGTTATTTTGTTCCTTTGAAAATTAAAAATTTGAAAACTTGAATTTGAAAAAGAAAATCACTTTGAATTTTTTTAATTTTAAATCTACTTTTATAATTTTAAAATTGCTTGCATTTGAGTAATTTAAAAATTAAAATAAGAGTATGAAATGAAAACACCTAAATGTGTGATCACCATGCTAATGTTTGTAACTTTTCTTGGTGATGTTTCTTTGAAGCATTGGAGAATTGGTACCTCTCATGAATTGCTTGGAGAATATGGTTCCTTAGCTAAACCATTAGATAAAATTGGGGTAAATAAAACTCCAAATTGCATTCACTTTTTTGAAGTGAAAATGTTTCTCATTGAATAAGGTTAAAACTTGATTATTTATGTCAAACTTTGTAACCCAAAGGTGTAAACATGTTGGAATCATAATAAATTCACACACACAGTGTTGGAGTGTTCAATGAATCCAAGTCATTCACTATGTAACTAAAATAAATCAACCGTTTCAAATGGATTGTATATTTAATTGAAAAATATTAGTATGTCTTGTCTATCCTCATATATGAAAACATGATCACAAGAGAATGAATTAAACTCATTCTCCTACCATGTCTATAAATTAAAAATGTGGCATAAAATTACATCATTCCCCATTATAATTTTAAAATTTGAAAATGTATGTGATTGCTCCTTGAAACTAGAAATAGAAGTACATATGTAATGGCATATGCCCCCATAATATGTGCCAATAACTGAATTTATAACTTGAATCTTTGAAATTGTGATTTTAAAACTTTGAAATTATAAAGTTATCTTTGAAAATGGATTATATAATGCATGAAAATATCACTAAAATGCACTTATTTTGAGGTGAAGGAATTTTATCCTAAAAAATCACTCATCAAAATAAAATTTATACTTATTTTGAGGTGAGGGAGTTTTATCCTAAAAAATAATTCATATCAAAATAAAGGTTATCTTAAAACATGTGTAGTACAATGCTATAATTTAAATTTGTAGTATATGGAAAAGTGTTAACATAGTAAGATTTGAATTTTTCATAAAACTTAAGATGCAAGGCTTATAGACTGTATCATTGAATTTCATGGAATTAGTATGTTATTATTATAGGAGTGCATGATATGGATTATGGAACTTATCAAACTAAAAATCCACACACATAAAAATAAAAAATAATATAAACGTGGCATAGATGGGCCAAGGGCCAAAACCAAGGACATGTTTAAATTTCCTAGATAACACACACATACATGAGGAATGTCATAAACAAGAGACATGTTCAAATTTCATACACACATAGGTCTAGGTTACAAAGTAAGGATATGTTCAATTATTGTATACCACATATAGGGCCAATGGCTAAAAAAATGACATGTTCAAATGTCACACACCACACATATATCCAAGGTCCAAAGTAAGGATGCATTAAAATTTTGAAATCAACACATGAGATGTTATATATATTAATCAAAAAAATAATCACACACAAGGGTCAAGGTCCAACATAATATAAAATCAAACTTATAATCTACTATGTATAAGTATTCAACATCAATGGAACATAGGATTAACAAAGATAGTATAATCTATGAATATGTCATGTGATCAACTCATAGTAAAAACACGTTCATGTACACTATGTAAGATAGGAATGTTAAAAACATATTTGTAAATAATTGAAATATCAATAATATAAGAGTATATAATTATAACACCTACATATTGTCACCTATGAGTAAGATGCCCCTAACTTAACAAGGCCAATGGGTATAGGAGAGTCCAACATCTTAATCTATGAAAATATTTGTATGTCCTACATAAAAATTCATAGATACTCATGAAATATATGTGATGTATAAATAATATTATATCTACTATGAAAAGATGTAAACTAGATTACTAATCATGCCTAGGTCTTAGTTTTGTATTTTTCGTAATAGTTGAATGTTTTTTCATTTTTTTAAAGAATATATGATTTTTTGGTATTTTTTAAATATGAAAAACCAAAAAAAAACTAAAATGAAACCAAGGTGTCAAATATATAATAAATGATATGAATTTTTACAATTCTAAACAAGTGTGAATGAAAGATGTGCACCAGCAAGGGTTTGAATGGCTTAATAGAATGAATTTTCCCCCTATGGAAAGTGAATTTGAACTATTGTAAATATGTAAGAGACTTAAAAATGTATGAAATTAAATAATTGTACATTCCATTTTTTCAAATTCACTCATGTAGAAAGATGTCACGTGTATAAACAATAGAGCTTGAAATATAGATTTTGCATACTAATATTTAATGAATTAACTAAAAATTGATGGAATTAGAGCTATGTGTTTTGAAAATATATATTTTGGTTATAAAAATTCAAAGTACAAGATTTAAAAATAGGATAGTAGTAGTCATTTTTTCTATGTTATTCTAGTAAATTCTATCCTATAATAAAAACGATAAAATTTTGGAAAAACTATGCATGTAGATAGATTAATGTTATTGTTTAGTGAGGTTGAACAATATTTTGAGACTATATAGATTTTTAATGTAATTTAATATGGAAAAGAGGCCAATAATTTTATTAAATAAAATGGAATGGAAGAGGGGATCAATTTATCATAAATGCAAACAATTGGAAGAAGAAGATGCAATAGTTAAAAATTATGTATAGTTAGGGTTTTATATTTTTGAATATATTTAAATGTGTTTTTGAAATGTTTGTAATAATTTAATGATAAATGTTGATAAAATAAATAATATTATTAATGATTGAATATTTTATAGTCATATAGGTACATAACATTATCTTCTTCTCTATCCACTAGTTGATCATTATCACCATTATGTGGTATGTGAACTAATCATCCTTCTTGAGAAAATGTAGCGCCTTATTGATTAGGATCTATTGTGGCTTAAATTTTTTGTAACCAATATTTTCCAAATGTAAAAGTTTATTGATATGAATTATATATGGCCCAAGCATTTGTAAGTACAACTTTAGGACCACAAGCAATTGGAAATATGATGTATCCCAAGGATGTTCTTAAATGTTCTCTATGATGTAAGTCTTTGATACTATATCTAATTTGTTACAATACTCTCACATTAAAATGAGTTTAATTTTGTATAGGGTCAATATCATTATGCCTAAAATAATCTCCATGTATTAACATTGTGATTTCTAAATCATTTAGGAGAGGATGCTTTTTACTTGCTACACTTGTAAGTAATACTTGTTGAATTGCCATATCATCAAGAGTAAGTTTATTTTTTACTATGAAAATGATATCCTCATGTTTGTACTTTTGATTTTGTTCCTTTAAATTATTAAAATTTTATATATCATTCCTATGATTCTATGATAAGAGAAAAATGATCTATTCTTTATGTATAAGACATGTTATTAATTGATGTCTAGTAGTAGGTAATTTAATGAGTTTTTTCCAATAACATTGGAAATAATATTGTAGGTGTCTCTTGATATGGTAGAATTTGATTTATTATGTGATATTTATATTTGATATTTACACATTATTGATTAATTTATTTAAAGGTTTCATATAAGGATTTGTATTGAAACTATTGTTTACATATTCTTGTTTTAAAAAATATCTTTCGTTGTAAGCATCCTTGACAAAATGATTGATTTTAAGAGTGATGTTTTTAATGTTGGGTTGTTGTTGACTAGCTCACATGTATACCTGTGTACATCTAGATATAATCTATAAAAAAAAAAAACATAATTATAATGCAATGCTCTTTACTTAAGTGGAAAAAGAAGACTTATACTAAATATGAATTATAGTTCCAAATCTGAGGGTCAATATGTTAAAGAATATAATGTTAATGTAGGATATTATTTTACATGTATTTACTTATTGTGGATTATTACTACACATGGATTTTTCATAAACTTATGGTGTTAGCTTATTTAGGTGTACTTTGTCATAGGGAGTTACACTTAACCACCATTATTAGCTAGTGAGAGTTACTCTTTGACTAGCTATTTTAGGCATGGGGAGTTAAATTCCATTCTTAGATATTTGAGAACTTTTCCTGGAGAAGTTACACATTCCCTCTCCTATTTGTACAATTTCAATTTGTGAGCTATTTTATTTGAGTGTGTTAGATGATATTTTGATTACTTGCATTGTAATATTCCTATTTATTTGATGTTAATTAACTTACACCTATATTTTGCACTTTATTGTCTTTTTCTTGCATTGAATTGGTGCATTCAATTGATCTAGATATCTTGGCATAATCCTTGATATGGTATCAGAGCCAATCTCATCTTTGAATATCTAGTTTACTTATTATTTCTATTTTTTTTAAAATCTTGAGTTTATTACTTGAAAAATAAATCTAATTCTTTTATATATCCATTTTTTGGAATTTTTTGTGGATATTGAAGGATTTTAAAATATTGGGTATTTCATTTTTATCAAGAGAAACATGTTCTTGGTTATTATCCAGATCCATATGTGGTCTCAAAGTACCAACCAGATTAGAGAAACCTAGTGAAGGATTTGTGGTAGATTGTCAAAAATGGGATTTGAATCTTGTTTGTGTCCCAAATATGTATTCTTACCTATCTATGCATAATGGCAGCCATACAATTTTCAAAATAACTATTTTTTTCAAAATTATCCAATGATGCCTAACAACCTCATCAAAACATGCTTTAGCTATGACAAGGTGGTAGATATTCAGGTAGTATTAAAAATATAGTTCACATTTCCCCATATTTGTGTTTTTAATAATGTTTTTAGTAAAAGTGCCATTAAATTTTTTGTGCAAACATTTAAAATGGTAATGATATAAAATGGAATTTGTAATAAAGTTTGATAAGTAACTCAAATTTGAGTGCCATTTTTTTCAAAAGTTTTTTTCATGGTCATTCCATTGGATTAATTTGTTTTGTAATCACACTAAAATTATAAAGTGCCAAAATATGTGGGGCTGATCAGAAATAATTTTAGGGGGTGTTGTGTGTTTATTTTCATTCTATTCATTTGTATAAAAACAAATTTAATTTTTCATTATGGATGTTAATTTGATAAGTCATCTCATGCATTTTAAATATTATGAATGGAAATATAAAATGAATAAAATTATGAGGAGAAACATTTTACATCACATAACTATTGGCATTGAGACTAAACCAAATACTGATGCAGAAAAAGTTGAATAGTTTAACAATTATGATGAAGCCTCTGGATTATTATGTCTTTATATGTATCTTGATCTACTCTTTCATGTTAAATCTTACAAATATACTAATTAAATATGTACCACACTATAAAATATCTTTGAGAATCTACATGTGCTGAAAGGTCATAAATTGGAGAACCAACTCATTAATTTAAGTCCAAGAATTTTTGGCATCCTATGTGATTTTTTCATTAAATTTAAGCCCTTGATATTGTATTTGAAATAATTTTGAGTAGATACAAAATATGATCAACTGGTTCTTTCTGTACTGTCTAAACTAGGTCCAAATTACTCTATATTTGTCTCTACTTTACATGCTACCAAAGTTATCTTGGATTCACATGGGAAATTCCATAATTAGATGATTTTATTATTGACTTAACTTATAAGAAAGATAAGATGATTCATATGGGCACACCTATGTCCTCAAAACCATAATCCCTAATTTTTATAAATGGAAAACAAAAGGCTTCAAACAATAAGGAGAAGAAATACAAGAAAAAAAGATCAAGAGAAGAAGGAACTAAAACCTACCTCATCCAAAACCACCATTTAAAGATCATATTTCAAATATAAACTTAAAAAGGATAAGGTTAAGTTTGCCTATTATAAAAAAAAGGGGTATGATGAACACAAGTGTATGAAGAATCATATTGACCACCTAATTCATATTATGGAAAATAATAACATAGGTGTTTTTGAGTCTATCAAAAAAAAATCATCAACTCCAAATTATTGTAAGGCAAAGGAATATGGTAAAGATAAAGTTAAGGAAAAGACTCTTTTAGTTTTTTCAGCTCAAACTTCATATTGGGTTATTGACTTGGGTGCTTTACATCACATGGGTTATTCACAAGTTGAGTTCACTTCCTTAGAACCATGTAACATGTCTTATATCACATTGCGTGATGATACTTAGATAATAATTATAGGAAGAGGTATATTTAAATGAATGGAAGAACATTCAAAAAAATTATAAGTGTTTCTTGAATTTAAACTAATCTCCTATTAGTGTATTAGATCACTCATATCTATAAGGGCATGAGAGTTGAATTCTCTCTAGATTTTATAATCAATGAGAATTGCATAATGAATCTACAATTGTAATGGGAGTTCACCACACTTGGTTATACACTTTGTCACACTTTGCACCTAATATATCTCCTACTATATTGACTATTCATATTTATGGGGTAAGAAAACTATGGCATGAATGATTTGGCTACCTTAACTATCACTATTTGGAATAACTCAATAAACATGATATGGTCATATGTTTGCCTCATGTCTTTTCTATAAGGGTTTTTGTGAGGGTTTCACCCTTGATAAGCATCCTAAAGAGAAATATGGCAAGGGAAAATCATGGAGGGATATAAAAAGCATTGGAGTTAATACACAATGATGTATTCAGGGCATACCCCAAACCATATTTTATTTGGTCTAATTATATTCTCACCTTCATTGGCTGTTTTTTACTTCCTTTGACAAAAGTCTGAAGTTTTCAACAATTTCTAGGACTTCAAGGTTTTTATGTAAAAATAATCTAGGACATTCATCAATGTTATATGGATAGATAATAGTGTTAAGTATCTTGATAATAGTTTTGATCAATTTTATGCATTAGAGGGAATTGATCTGTAACATACAATTTTATACAGTCCTTAGAAGAATAATATTTAAAAATATAAGAATTAGTCCTTGAAAGAGATTGATAACTATATCATTCACTCAAAATGATTGACACCTCATTATTAAGTAGAGATAATAAACTTTTCATATTACATTCAAAATTGATATCCTCATAGAGCCTTGAAATGAATCATTCCTTTTGAAGTTTGGAACAATAAAAAAAACCCACTAAATATGAAACATGTACCTAGAAAAAAACACAAGACTATGTAACCTTAGAGTAAGCCTTGCATGTTTTTAGGTTACCTAGATGGTGTTAAGGGATATCTAATTACTCATCTAACCACACATGATTTATTCATCAAGATAAGTATTCACTTTCAAGAGAGTCCCTTAGACTCAACACTTCACACTTTTACCACTTCATTGGACTCACTTGAATTCAAAGATGGTTATGATGATTTAGATCATCCTGAGCACATTATGGAGATTAAGGACTCTTCTTCTAGTTTAGATAATGATAGTAGTGATGTGGATCCATATCCATCCACATATGGCCACACTTCAAAGGATGAGGATCGACCACTTGAATCACTTAATTCTAGTCCTCTTTGGGCTAGGTTGACATCATAGAGAGTAGGTGCATGGGTTGGGGATCCTTCAAATGAAAAGCATACACGTTAAAACTTTCATATTGGGCTACATGATTTGTATGCCTATGCCTTCAATCCATATAATTTTTAGGAGGTATCTAGAATTTTTGAGTGGGACACTACTATGCATTAGGAGTTTGTTTCTTTGATTAAAAACAACACTTTATATTTGAAACACCTTCTTAAGGGAAGGAATATAATTCTATCCAAATGGGTATATTAAACTAAGTATGAAATAAATTGGTCAATTGATAATTTCAAATCATAATTGGTTATAAAATTATTTTCACAAGTGACTAGAATTGAATATAGATTTATATTCATACCAATTACAAAGATGAACTCTGTTAGACTCTTTCTTTCCATTACCATAACTCATCACTAGTATGTTCATCAAATGGATGTGAAGAGTGCATTTCTTCACAATGACCTTGAAGAGAAGATTTACATGGAGAATCCATTAGGTTTTGTTGAGGAATCTCCTCAGTATATAGACTTTAAAAATATATTTATGGCCTCAAATAGGCCCCTCAATTGTGGTATGCCAATATGGATTCCTTCTTTCTCTTAACATGATGTTAAGCACGAGATATACTGAGAGGTGGGGGGGTGAATCAGTATATCATATATCTTATAAAAATTTCCCTTAACCAAATTCCACTTAATCAAACATTCAAGATATGCAATAAAACTCAAACAATAAACACCACACAAGATACAGAGAGACACCAGACATAACATGGAAACCCAATGTGGGAAAAACCATGGAGAACAATCTCAAGTATATGAATGAGCACCAACCGAAACAATATTCATAAGAACCAACTTACAGGAGAACCAACCCCTTTGTTGAGCACTAATAATTCTTGATCACCAACCCACAGGAGCACCAACCCCTTTGCTGAGCACTAACCCAGCAACTATTCATGAGCACCAACCCAAAAGAGCACCAACCCCTTTGCTGAGCACCAACCTAGCAATAATTCATGAGCACCAACCCCTTTGCTGAGCACCAACCCAACAACAATTCATGAGCACCAACCCCTTTGCCGAGCACCAACCCAACAACTATTCGTGAGCACCAACCCACAGGAGCACCAACCCCTTTGTGTAGACCACACAACTATCTCTCAATGTTGTTATCTCAATAAATGATAGTTCATTACAACATATCTTTCCTCTCTCTCACCTTTTCTCTTCTAAGCTAGATACAACAAATACAAATCATATTCATCTCTCATAATTGCTCTTCTAAGATAGATATTACAATATGAAATCAACCTCTCTTACTTATATTACAAATGGCTTCTCAAGCCTTTATTTATATCTTTCTAAATGAACTTTGGCCTTCCCCCTTTGTGACCCTTAAATCCTCATGGAAAATGGCACCAAAATCATATGACCCTTCATATCCTTGCCTTTGAAAAGTCATGTGGTGACCCTTCATGAGGAAAATGTCCTTCCCTCTTTTTTCCTTATCTTGGTGACTTTTCATATTCCTCAAAGTCCCTTCATGAGAAATTGTGCCCTTCCTCTTTTGTCTTCACTTGGTGACTCTTGGAATTCCCCAAGATGACTCTTCATGGGAAAATGTGTCCCATCCTTCTTTTGTCTTTACCCCGTGGCTCTTTGACTTCTCCATGGTCCCTTCTTTTGTCTCATATGCAACCAAAAATATATTCATTAATATTAAATAAATATTAACTCACATTAGCAAAGATATATCAATTACAAATATCATTAAATGTAATGGGGACTTTATCACCAATAATGCTAGACCTTTGACATCAATGAAAATATTTCCAACAATCTCCCCCTTTGTCATTGATGGCAACCTCAATATTGAAACTACCATAACCTATTACCTGCATATCCTATCATCTAAAAACATACAGTAACTCCCCCTTATTGTAATAACTTGTACCTATTCCTTGTACATATTTTTGCACCTGTACCTTTACCTATTATTCTCTCCCTTTGACATCAATGGCAAAGGGCCTTCCTGGAGCTAACACTTAGCTCCCCCTTAACTTATATTGAACCTCAATGGTAGGAAGTAAAGGAAATTACTCCCAACTTATCTCAAAGATACTCAAATGTGTCTTTTGGTAGTGCCTTTGTGAAAATATCTACAATCTACTTTGTAGTACTAATATATTCCATCTTAACCTATTGATCTGCAACCTGCTCTCTCAAGAAGTGATAACCAATGGGAATATGTTTTTTTCTTGAATGCATTACTATATTTTTTGAAATATTTATAGCACTTGTGTTATCACAAAAAATGAAAATAGGTTCATCATACTTTACCTTGATATCTTTCAAAGTTTGCTTCATCTAAAGCACTTGAGTACAACACAATACTACTACAATATATCCTAATTCAGCTATAGAAAGTGATACTGAGTTCTGATTCTTGCTTAGCCATGATACTAAGCTATCACCAAGGAAGAAAGCTCCTCCACTTGTACTCTTTCTATCATCTAAGCACCCTGCCCAATCTGAATCTGTATAATCAACTAAAGTTAAATCTTTACCTGTGGGATACCATAATCCATAACCCAATTTCTCCTTGATATTTTTGAATATTCTTTTCACCAATAGAACATGACCATCTCTTGGAGATGACTGATATCTTGCAACCATACCTACTGCATGCATGATGTCTGGTCTCAATGCTATCAAATATAAAAGACTACCAATCATAGATCTATACAAAGATTGATCTATAATAGGTGAATCTTCATCCTTGCTCACCTTATTTATTGTACACATAGGTGTGCCAACTGGTGCACAATCCTCAAAACCAAACTTATTCAACATTTCCTTGGCATATTTACTTTGAGATATGAAAATTCCTTTATTTGATTGAAATATTTGCAACCCTAAGAAAAATGATAATTCTCCAAGCATAGAAATCTCAAATTCTTTTTGCATTCTATCAAAAAATTCTTTTGTCATCTTTTCAATATTTCCTCCAAAAATGATATCATTGACATATACCACAACAATCAATTGATGCTCACCTTCTATTTTGATGTAAAGATTACTATCAGCAAATCCTCTCTTGAATCTTTGATCTTGTAGGTACTTATCAAGTCTTGCATACCAAGCTATAGGAGCTTGTTTTAATCTATACAAAGCTTTCTTCAATCTACATACATGGTTGCTAATATTCAAGAGAATAAACCCCTCAGGTGGCTCAATGTAGACCTCTTCTTCAAGATTCCCATTTAGGAAGGCAGATTTGACTTCCATCTAAAACACTTTGAAATTTTTAAACACTACATATGCAAGAAACATTCTAATAGCCTCTAACCTTGCCACTAGTGCAAAAGTTTCTTCAAAATCTATTCCCTCAATCTAAGCATATCCTTTACATACTAATCTTGCTTTATTTGTGGTCACTTCTCCATTTTCATTCAACTTATTTCTATAAACCCATTGTGTTCCTATCACATTATGATCTTTTAGTCTAGGCACTAATTCCCAAGTATCATTCTTTTCTATTTGATTTAATTCTTCATCCATAGCCTTAACCCAATGCTCATCATGTCTAGCTTCTGAAAAATTTCTAGGCTGAATTTTAGATAACAAAGAGAAATTAACTTGTTCAGATTGACTTACCATTATTCTTCTAGTACTAATTCCTTCTTTTATATCCCTAATGATGTCACTTTCATTATGATTTTTTTGAATGTATTTGGATGGAGTCTTGGTGCCCTTTTTCTCCTCCTTTTCCTCATCTTCATCTAATTCTTCAAAGCCTTCCTCTTCAATGATTTCAGGAATGTCTACTAGATCACTGATTCTTTGTGTTCCATCTTCTTCTATCTTGACACTTGCACTTTCAACAATTTTATTGGTTCTTTTGTTATAACATTTATAAGCTTTAATTTTGAAAGAATAACCAAGAAATATACCTTCATCTACTCTAGATTCAAACTTACCAAGTTTTTCATCGGTTCTCTTTATGAAGCATTTGCTATCGAAAACTCTGAAATAGTCAACTGTTGCTGGTTTATCTTTCCATAGCTCATAAGGAGTCTTGTCACTATTGAATCTTAATAAAGCTCTATTCTAAATATACACTACTGTACCAACTACCTCTCTCTAATATTTATTTGCTATCTTGGATTCATTTAGCATTATCCTCGCCATCTCCTGAACTGTTCTAATTTTTCGTTCAACTACTCCATTTTGTTGTGGAGTTCTGGCTATTGAATACTGTCTCTTTATTCCATGATCTTCACAAAACTCAATAAATTGATCTGACATGAATTCTCCTCCTTGATCTGATCTTAGACACTTAATCTTTAGATTAGTTTCATTCTCAACTAATGCTTTGAATGCTTTAAATTGTTTAAAAGCTTCTAATTTTTTCTTTAAAAACATTATCCAAGTCATACGTGAAAAATCATTAATAAACAACATGAAATATTTATCACTTTGACTACTTTGAGTCCTCATAGGTTCACATAGATCAGTGTGAACAAGCTCTAGCATCTGAGTGGTTGAGTACTCTTTTGTTTTGAACTACCTTCTAGCCTGCTTCCCATGCTGACATGTCCACAAAGCGTGTTAGATGGCTTTATGATATTTCAAAGATTCCCGACTGCTTGCTTTTTATAGATTTTGACAAGATTTTCAAAATTTATCTACCCCATTCTCCTATGCCATAGCCAACTTTCTTCAATCTGACTCAAATAATATTTTTAACCTTTGATGTCTGATGGCATATATAAGTTATTACCTATTCTCTGAGCATCTAGAACCAATACATCTAAATATTTTCTTCTAATTTCAAAACCTTCTACATAAAACTTTAGTGTGTGACCCTGATCAGACATTTGACTTACATTCAAAAGATTATGCTTAAGACCTTTTACATATAAAACATTTTCAGTTTTAGTTCTACCATTATCTAAACTCAGTGTACCTTTTCTAGCAATTTTGGCAGTAGTATTGTCCCCAAATTTCACTGTGCCACCATTGATCTTATTTAAGGTTATGAACTTGATTTTGTCTCCTATCATGTGCCTCAAACATTCGCTATCAATAAATCATGGCTTTTCTTCATTTCTTGCATGCAAAGCTATCTGGACCAACATAGAACCTTTAGGTTGTTTCTTCTACCATGTCTGAACCTTTTTCTTGATGAATGGATCCTTGAAACTCTAGTCCTTCTTGACTGACTTGAACAATCTTCTATAATACCAAGATATGTGTCTAAAATTGTTACACTTGTAAAAAATTATGGTCTCTTCATCAAAGCTTGATAGAGGAGCAAAAGAGTTATAGCTTCTGCTTGACTCTACATGACCTTCCTTTTCCTTATTTTTGAGATTGTTATCTCTTTTTCTACATTCTAATTTCTTATGACCATATCCATTACAATAAAAATAGTAACCATAAAAATAGGACATGTTTGTGTATCTCTAACTTGATTGCCTTTTATAACTTTGTTCCTTCCAACCTTCTTTGTCCTCTGTATTCTTCACTTCTTCCCTTCTTATTTCCTCATTTGTAAGAGCTTCAACATAGCTCTTCTTCTTTTCAAAACCGATACCTATCTTATCTGATATTTCCTTTTGGCTTTCTAATATCTTATTCAACATATTAGTGTTATTCTCAAATTTTGAATCATTGCCTATTTTATTATTGATTGCTTTCTTAATCTCTTCTTTTAAAGAGGCAATTTTAGTAACATAACTTTCACATTATTTTCTTGCTATTTCCAACTATGCCGTTATATCTTATTCATTCTTCTTGGCTTCTTCAAAGCGTGCTTGTAGTTCTTCAATTATCTCCTTTGACTCCTTTTCATTTTTCTTGATCTGGCACTTCAATCTTCAATTTTTATTTTCAACAACTTTCAACTCTTCTAAGGCACACATGAGTTCTCCTTCCATATTTACTTTGGCTTCATCCTCTTATTCTTCTTGATCAACTATTCTTTTTCTTGCAGAGGCACCTTCATGTATGGCCATCTTGTGTTTTCCTGATCTACCTTCAAGCTGTAAAACTTTTTCAAAAAGGAACCTGCTCTGATACCAATTGTTAAGGATGGGATATACTGAGAGGGGGGTGAATCAGTATATCATATATCTTATAAAACTTTCCCTTAACCAAATTCCACTTAATCAAACATTCAAGATATGCAATAAAAATCAAACAATAAACACCACACAAGATAGAGAGAGACACCGGATATAACGTGGAAACCCAATGTGGGAAAAACCATGAAGAACAATCTCAAGTATATGAATGAGCACCAACCCAAACAATATTTGAAAGCACAAACTTACAGGAGCACCAAACCCTTTGCTAAGCACCAACCTAGCAACTATTCATGAGCACCAACCCATAGGAGCACCAACCCCTTTGATGAGCACCAACCCAACAACTGTTCGTGAGCACCAACCCATAGGAGCACCAACCCCTTTGCCGAGCACCAACCCAGTAAAAATTCATGAGCACCAACCCACAAGAGTACCAACCCCTTTGCTGAGAACCAACCTAGCAACAATTCATGACCACCAACCCATATGAGTACCAACCCCTTTGCTGAGCACCAACCCAGCAACAATTCATGAGCACCAACCCACAGGAGCACCAACCCCTTTGTGTATACCACACAACTATCTCACAATGTTGCTATCTCAACAAATGATAGTTCATTACAACATCTCTTTCCTCTCTCTCAACTTTGCTCTTCTAGACTAGATATAACAAATACAAATCATATTCATCTCTCACAATTGCTCTTCTAAGCTAGATATTACAATATCAAATCAACCTCTCTCACTTATATTACAAATGGCTTCTCAAGCCTTTATTTATAGCTTTCCAAATGATCTTTGGCCTTCCCCCCTTTATGACCCTTCAATCCTCATGGAAAATGGCACCAAACTTATATGACCCTTCATATTCTTGCCTTTGAAAAGTCATGTGGTGACCCTTCATGAGCAAAAATGTCCTTCCCTCTTTTGTCCTTATCTTGGTGACTTTTCATATTCCTCAAAGTGTCCCTTCATGAGAAATTTCACCCTTCCTCTTTTGTCTTCACTTGGTGACTCTTGGAATTCCCCAAGATGACTCTTCGAGGGAAAATGCGTCCCATCCTTCATTTGTCTTTACCCTATGGCTCTTTGACTTCTCCATGGGCCCTTATTTTGTCTCATATGCAACCAAAAATATATTCATTAATATTAAATAAATATTAACTCACTTTAGCCAAGATATATCAATTACAAATATCATTAAATGTAATGGGGACTTTATCACCAATAATGCTAGACCTTTCACATCAATGACAATATTTCCAACACATGATTCACTAGATGTCATTTTGATCTAAACATTTATTTATAATGACAGGATGATTCACTTTTGATTATGGTATTATATGTTGATGATATATTGATCAAAACGAGTATTTCATCATCCATTTTGATGGTGAAATAATATCTCCATGACATATTTCCCATGGCTAACTTGGGTTTTTTTGCATTATTTCCTTGGCTTACATATTTCATAATCTAACTTGGAATTAACATTATAAAACTAAAGTATTCTCTCAATTTATTTGTTCAATTTCACATGGATGATTGTAATCCAAACCCAACTCCCTTTCTATATATATTCAAGCTTGAGGATGATTGTTCTACACCATTGGTTTATGCTACCTTATATCGAAGACTTGTTGGCAGTCTCATCTACTTGACACATACCAGACTTGATATTTCATATGTTATATGCATGGTATCCAAATTTATGTGTGACCCTCATGAGGTGTATTGAAAATTAGCTAAGAGGATTCTCCACTACATTTAGGGTATACACAAATTTGGGATTTATTATAGAGATGGCATTGATGTTGACATGGTTGGGTATAGAGATTCATATTGGGCTAGTGATCTTGAGCATTGTAAGTCCACATCAGGCTATAATTTATCCTTTGGTTTAGGTTTGATTATTTGGTCAAGAAAGAAGCATAATGTTATTTCTTTTTCATATACTGAGGTAGAATACAAAGATATTAATGCTACTATTAAGGCTATTTATATTTAGGGTATTCTTATAAATGTTTATATTCATTTTAGGTAACCCACAATAATCTTTTATGATAACTAGAGTACTATTCAATTTTGTAGGAATTTGGTTTAGCATCAAAAACACATAGAGATTCACATGTATTTCATTAGGGAACACAATCATGCACAGGTCATAGAGCTCAAATATTTTTATACCACAAAGTAGATTGGTGACATATTCACCAAAACCTTCACTGAGAATAAATATATTCACTTGTAAACTCTTCTTTGGGTTCAGGCTGCATCAACATCATATTTAAGGGGGACTTTTAGTCCTTTTAAAGAGGTTCCTATGAGTTTCTTCCTTTTCTCCACTTTATGAGAGTTATGTTATACTTGGGTACCTTATTAGTCCATGTTATCAAGACCCATTTATTTTACCCACCTAAGCTATGTTAAATGAGGTGTTAGTTGAGGCTATTATTTTCCACATATTTAATTATTGTGGACTATTCCTACACATGGAGTTTTCCTAAACCTATGGATTTATCTTGTTTAGGTGTACTCTATCATAGGGAGTTACATTTGACCACCATTATTAGTTATTGGGAGTTGATATTTGGATAGATATTTTGGGTATAGGGAGTTACATTCCATTCTTGGGCCTTTGACTAGTTGTCATGGAGGAATTACACATTCACTCTCCTATATATACATCTTCATTTTGTGATTTATTTTAGTTGAGTGTGTTGGATGATCTTTTGATTTATTACATTAAAATATTTTAATTTATTTTATTTTAATTAACTTGTAGTTGCATTGTGCACTTACTTGCATGAATGCATTGAACCAATACATTTGCTTGATCCAAATATCCTGGTGTAATCCCTTATAGATAATGCATTTTTAAATCAGATAACATAATCTAGAATAGACTCATCATTGTGTTGCTTTAAGCCTTGTAAATGTTCTAACATTAATTTAGGCACATGATGTTTATAATTTTTTTATAAAAATATATACTCTAGTTTTCTAAAACAAGTAGGGAACCATTGAAGAGATTATAGAACCAATCATTAGTTTCTTGTGTTATAATTCTATGGAAAGATTTTAACAAGAATGCCCGTCTTTAACCCAATGACAAAAATAATACACATATTGGGTTAAATTTTTGGAAGGGTCTCCATTTCCATCAAATTAAGGTAACATAGTCATGATGAATCCTTTTAGATAAGGATATTCAAATACATTTCATGTGAGAACTTTATTTTTTATAATAATATCATGAATATTAGAATTGCATGAAAACATTTGTAAATTAGGAATTGAAACTCCGCTTGGAGGTATCCTATGGTATTCATCATAAATATAAGATGAATAGTAGGAATTATTGAAGGTTTAAACTATGTATTCATGGTTTTTGTTGTTTCTTTCACAATGTGCCTAATTCCTCTCAAATCAGGGTACCATTTTTAGGTCTCTTACTATGCTCCTACTTATATTCACAGTTAGTTGGCTTCAACACTCTCAAGTTTTCTTGGTGGGTCATCATAGTTTGCATGTTGATTAAGGTCCCATGTCCACCTCTATTGGATATACTATGTCCATATAGGAAATATTCATATAATAAGCTTAGTGTGAAAGCAAAGTCTTAACCTCCTGACTTGCATTTGAAAATATGGCTTGTTTATTTCCCTTGAGCCATTCCAAGGGTTCATTTTTATTTTCATGCTGATTTAACCTTTGAATTTTGTCCCATCATGACAACCAAGATCATATAGATTTTTTTTGTATTTTACACTTGGTCAAAATATGACTTTTGGATACCCTTTTGACACTTTTGGCACTTAGACAAATTCTATAAAATCCTACCTAGATCTCCAATTAGTTATATTGTAGGTTTTTTTTTTAAACTTTAAAGTTTATAGACCTAATCATGATTCTAAACCCTGAATAGGTCTTTGGGATTCAATTTTACATGATCTATTTCTATTTAGGCTCTTGCCTATATCCATAGTTATGTTTGTTGTAGATTATTTTTTAAAATTTCAAGTTTGTAGACATAATTGAGATTCCAACCCTTGATTAGGTCTTTAGGATTCAAGTTTCCATGATCTATTTATATTCAAGATTTTTATTCTAGTTTGGTCTTATCTAAATTTATTTAAGTCCCATAGACCTAATCAGACTTCAAAGTCTAATTAGGTCCAGGTGGGGTTCATTTTTATTCAGTAGTTATACTCAAGTATTTAAACCCCGATTAGGTATTTATGTTATGGGTGGGCTTAATTGTAATTAGGGTTATTTCATTACATGGGTTTATGGGTTTATATTAATGGTGATAGTTCTAGTCAAGCTTCGAAGCCCAATTAGGTTGGTAGCCTATTGATAAATTTGACACAATGTTAATTAGGGCCTAAGCGTTGACTAGGTCATCGAGACTTGTCCCCCCAAATATTAATGCTAATTAGGTTGCAAACCTTAAATGGGTCTATGGGCCTATCCCCATCCTTTTAGAGTAAAATGAAATCTTTAAATATCGATTAACATAGGATATTACTAGGCCAAATTATGATAGTGGTAATCGAGGGTTAAAGACCCTATTACGTCTTAGGACCCCCAATAGACTAAAATCAATGTTATTCAAGATTTATACCCTTAAATAGGTCTATGAATCCATTGAAAGTTCACCTAGTGCTAATTAGGGGTTGAAGTCTTGATAAACACTTGAAGTTATAAAAATTCAAAAAGTTTATATTTTAAAATGTTTATTTCCCTTTTAGGCTTGACTAGGTTTCGGAAGCCATTTTTGTTTTTTTACCCATAAATTTCACCTTAGTTGTTAGTTTTTGGAACTATTTGTGTCACTAGAGATCTTATTTTCATTAAAGGTAAAAGTGGGTTTTAAAGGGACCCTATCCATATAATAGTATCACACTTATGGACAACCACAAGCTGTAAGAAAACCCAACTTCCAAAACCACTATAGGAACCTTAAATAATAGAAACAACAAAAAGATAGTAAAGACACAGTTAAATAACAACACTTACATAGCCCAAATTAAACCCAACTATTGAATATTTTCTAGTTTTCATAAGCCTTGATCCAATCTTCGGTCATGATCTTAAGGTTCTTATCAATGATCATGTTGATGTTCTCCCCCTCATTGCCAATAACGATGCCTTTGAGTTTCTCATTAGGTTTGATTCCTTTGGAAGTATCACCCTTGTTTTTGAAAAACACGGATAGGCCTTCCATGCTATGCATAACATTGTTAATAGTAACTTTGCTAAAATTAATAAGTATGTTAAAATTATCTTTGAGGTCTTTGTTATCCCTCTCTAGGGTATTAACTTTGTCATAAAGGGATAAAATCTCAACCTCCTTTTCTTTGGTACAAAAGAGACCATATATTTGATTAAACTTTTTGTCATCTTGATTTATCTAGTATGGTCCTTCATAAACCATTTTAGAAATGATTTGTGAACATTGAATTCATCTTTCAAACATTCTAGCTTACTCTGATTCTTGACATAGCCATCCATGTTTTTAGGACCCAAAATGTTATGATTTCTAGAGGGAGGCTCCCCACCCTTGTCTTCATGTCCAACCTTCCTATATCTACTAATAGAACCCCTATTAAAAATCCTCTCATTACAAAAAGTAGACATATCAGGAATAGGGTTATGATTCTCTTGGTTAACACAGGGCTCATCAAGGTCAACCATAGAAAAATTATCCTACTAAAAAGGCTTCTCTGCATGCACTTTAGAAGGAAAAGCCTCAAACTAATTTTTAGGTTTAGATTCAATGTTGTAATGAATAAATATATAAGAATGCCTAATAGTGGGAGGCTATAGAGAACTCTAACCCTCCATATGATCCTGAGCAAATGAACACTAAGCTAGAGGAAATCTGACTATAAGTCTTATTACAACCTAGTCAGTTTGGTGTTTTCAATGTTAGGAATTTTTGCCTATGATTAAAGATGATTATATTTTCATGTAATGTTTTTATTTGAGAGCCTTTTAATTGTAATATTTTAATTCATTTATGTATTTTGTATGCATAAAGTACCTATTGGAGAAGAGTGGTGGAAAATAAAGCTAAAAGAGAAGTTTTGAAGGGAAACTCATTTACCTCTATGGACTAAGTTTTCTATAAATTTTCAATTGAGATTCATTCCAAGGGTTGGCTATGTGTTCCTCCTTGGAGAGATATTGAACTAGGCATTTATTTTTATGCATTTTTAGTTTAATTTATACCTCCTTTATTATTCCCCTGACGTTATGCTATAAAACTTTATTATTAAATTATTGTAAGAATTTAAACATTATGTTACTCAAGGATATTCTTATTAATTAAAGGTGTGAAGATTTGGTAACATTAGATGCACATTTAAATGGTGATAGTGTTGTTTTTATTATCATCATCTTGGCCCTCAAACTCTTGCATCAAATATGTTGGTGGTGGTGTACACACTAGCCTAGCTAAAGATAAATTTCATGTATGTTTTCAATTAGGATGAATGATTTAGATGCATGTTAACATGGTTTCCTCCTATTTTGTAATTTTTTATCTATTTATTAGTTAAGTTTTGAATGTAATATATTTATATTATTTATCTTGATTGAAATATTTTTCCATTATCGTAAAAGCATTATTGAATATGGAGATAATGGAATGAACAAATAGATAAATCAGTCACACTATAATTTAAGTAGAAACTATTAATACAAATTTTAATCATTTAGATAAATTTGAATGCAAGTTTATTTTGTTTCATGAACCACATAGTGAAAATATGCATGATTAAAAAATTGAACTAGCATTCCCCTTTAATCTATCAAAAGACCATAACAATGTGAAAACTAAGTTTAGAATATTCCAAACAAGTAGGCCCTTTAAATTGGAAGAATTCCACATAGACCAACTAGGTCCCACAATATGTCATGAATTGACAATAATAAACCTTGAGGAGACCATATAGGCCTCTTTCAAGAGAGGTTAAATGGGTGACCATCCATGCCTAGAGTTGGTGTGCCAAATGACCCATTAAAATATTGGTGCTATAAATATGGTGTATTTATATTATTTTAATCAACCATTCATTTTGGGTCTTTTAGACCCTCCTTTATACTTTTTCCACCTCATTGCTTTCTTGAAATACACATCAATATATTAGGGATATAAGGGGTAATATTCATAATATTTTAATATACCATTCATTTTGGATTTTTGGGCCCCTCTTTTATAATTTCCCTACCCTGTTACATTCTTGAAACACATCAAAAAATTGATACTATAAGGAGGGCCAATTGGGAATATTTTAATGTATAATTTTTTGGGTATTATGGCCCATAATTTACACTTTACCCACCTTGTTGTGTATTTTAAATGCACATAAATCGAATGGAACTATGAGGTACTATACAAGAATTTAAAAAATAAACTTTGAAATTTTAGAGGCATTGCCCAAAATAAAAAAAATCCAGGTACTAAGACTAGAAAACTAAAATTTTCAACCCACCCATGGCCTTTGCTTCATTAGGTGAAGTTGGATAAACTATGAACATTCAAGTTCCTTCTCATGACTAACCTAAGAATCATGACAATTGTTTTTCAAAATACACACATGGTGAGATTAAAACTACAAAAGAACATATTTAGGCATTTAAAGATGCCATTATCTAGACTCAAATCCAATATAAAGGAATTATCTATCTTTTTTATCCTTAATATTTGGATGAGGTTGCTTATGACTAGTACCCCATGAATGTATTACCTTATGGGATAGCTTTGAAAACATGTGTGTTAACCATTTAATCTCATAGACCCTGTTGCCCTATACTATAAACTTATTATAGCCTGTAGGGAACCTAATGAACCATGAACACCTTCAACATTGACTTTCATCAGTTATACTAGAGGTTGAAAGTTCAATTCCTAAAAATGAAAGTGGTTGTTATTGAGATATATCTTTAAACATTATATCCCTTGACTATTATGATTATTTGAAGGACTCCAATTTCTCTCATTTTGTTGACATTGACTTACTAAGGAGCCTTCATCATTGAACAATAATCAATGCCACATGGTTATGGTGCTGACCCATTTTATTTGTTAGGATAATTGAGTGTTTACACCCAAAATCCTTTGGTTTACTTGCTTATAAATCAGCCCATGGACCAATTTTCACCCTATAATCAAACATTGCTTCAAGATTACAGTCAATCAAACCTCACGGTGACCAATGAGAACATTGTTAGTACATTTGACATATGTAATTATGATAATTTAGAATTTAAAAAACATGTTATTTTACATTTTTTTAGTGACCAAGTATCTTTTGGTGTTGTTAATAATAAAGTGTATTTTTTTATAGGAGACTACCATAAAGTAATATATGGGTTAACCTATGTGACAACATTCCAAAGATCACAATTTGGAATCTATGGATGTGGAAATGAGATAATTTTTGAAGTGGTCATGTTGACTAAGAGTGTTCCATTAAGTAGGAAAGAACCAGTCCAAGAAAGTAGTGATGAGGATATAAAAATAGTCATTTTAGTTGAGTTTATAGATGAAAATTAGAGTAGATAGGAGTTGCCTATGCAAGAATATGAATTAGAAACATATTATAATAAAACTATAGAATAAGTGGAATAATTGGAGAATCTATAATCTAGATGAATAAGCTACACTCTATGCATAAGAAAAAACATATCATATGTTGTTGTTCCTACATTTGTAAAGCTAATTCAAGAAGATCAAAAACTTGGTTGTAATAGTTAAACTCTTGTATCATCATTGGAGATGAATGAAATAAAATAAAACAACGTTAAAATTAGATGTCACTATGAGGAAATAGAACTGATTGAGTCTAAAATTGAAGTTCTCTCACTCTAAGGCAACCTTAATTTTGATTCGGTTGGCATAGAATTGAATGATGCATTCATGAGGGTCCTCACCACTAAATAGAAACACATGTATGTTGTTGATGATAGATGAAAGGCTGAAAATCATCTTGATTCCCATATATTTGAATATTTAGATCATTTATATCAGCCTATAGAGTATGACTGCAAAAATCCCAAGTTTCTTGTAGTAGTAGAACCAGTCAGGTCACAAATGAATAATATTGATCACAGTAACCCAAATAAAGAAATACAAGTTAGATCTAAAAATAAATTCCTCCATTGTAACTATATGCATACTTCAACCACCAATGATAAGACTAGAAGGTACTTAACATGGGAAGAATAGATCATATGCCTTCTAGATGATGAAAACGATAAGAAGGATGCTACCATAACATTATAATAAAAAAAAAGTAAATGGAATTTGGTCCAATAATTAGATACCATGAAGAACATATACTTTCTAATTTGGGCTCTCCAATATCTATGGTAAGTGGCTTGAATGAAGAAATGGAAGTCAGAGTTGAAAATGCATTCCTCTATTGTAACTATCTACATACTTCAACCATCAATGATAAGAATAAAAGGTCATTAACATGGGAATAATATATTATATGCCTTATAGGTGATGAAAATTATAATAAGGATGTTTCCATAACATTATAATAAAAAAGAGAGCAACTAAAAATTGATTCATTGATTGGCTACCATGAAGAACATGTATTTACTAAGTTGGGTTCTCTAATCTCTATGGTATGTGTTGATACCCACCCCTATCCCTCACTACAATTCATTGTATGGGTAAAGTTATTTGTCAAACCCTAGCCCAAGTGATTTTAAAAAATTAAATTTAAGTACATTGCTAAATTTAATGATGAGAATTTATATAATTTTCTTTAAAACATCATAAATAAGACCCTTTGGGATAGTGTACATGAGTAAAAAGTGTAACACCACCATAAATATGAATGTCCCTTTATTAGGAGTCCTACCAATATTTTCAAAATTATAAATTTTAATGTGTTCCATATTAGGTGTTAACTATTAAGGATGTCATATGGCCTGTCCATGGATGATTCCTCAAAATCTACTTCTAGGCATGGATTTTCTTGGTGTGGTCCTATAAATACATTATCTTTAATTTCCTACTTTTTATTTCCTAATTTAAATTATTTTTTCTACTTTTCATTGTTGGTCTGACCTTGTGTTTATCTCCTTTTGGTTTATCCTATCTATTTTATATGTGGGTTCCTCATTAGTCAAAGAATGAAGAAGAATGGTTTATACGTAGGTATCTTGAGTGATGTTCTAGTGCGTAAGTATTCTAAGTATTTTGTGGCTTAAAATTTTATTTATGAAATGGTGTTGAAATATTAGGTTGTTGTGTGCGTTATGGATTTATTCATGTTTAGGTAAAATTATTTGGCTTTTGAAGATATTCTCTCAAAACCATGCACCAAAAATAAAATTTTAATGGTTTTTGGGTTTGCTCAGATAAACCTGTTAAAGTTAAGATCTAGGGTGAAAATTTTATAGTTATACCTTTCATTTTCCATATGATCCCCAACCCAAAATTGAGACAACAAAATTACAGTATGAAAGAGAAAAAAGAAAGAAAAATAAAAATATTTAAAAAAAACTCAACTTTCAGGTGATTTAAGCAACCTTTACCAGGGCTATGGATGCCTGAATGAAAGTATAAACATGCCTTGAGTGGGATAAAATACATATACCTCAGGTATATATATTATTTTTTGGTAGTATAAAAATTTCTAGGTGAACATTCTCAATTTTGGATTCAGTAGCCCAATGGTTGGATCCATATAACTAGTCCTTGCAGGTTCTATGAAGCGGTAATAACCTCATTTGTACACATTAGGTCAAATAGAATGTTGAATTTGGTCTTATATTCATTCCCATATTTTACTTTCCCAAATAAATTCATGTTCTATGCACTATATCATATAGGGATTCTGGGTTCATAGACACATTTATCTCATTTAAAAATACTCAGGAGTATTTTACAGTAGAGTATCCATTTGTTGTTGCTTGTAAAACATGCCCTAATTATTCTAAAATAAAGGAAACCATTTTTTGGACCTATTTATATGATATTAATTACACTCATAGGTATTTGGCCTCAATACTCTTAATTTTCCTTGGTGGTTTGTCTCAATTTACATGTTGATTTGGGTTTTACAACCACCTTCATTGGAGAGACCATGTCTATGTGTGAAAACTTCATGTAATATGATTAGTGTGAATTAGAGTATTGACCTCTAGACTTAAATTTTGAAAATGTACCTTTCTTATATATTTTGAGCCATTTTAAGGTTCATTATATTTATGTGTTGATTTGACCCTTAAATCCTATCCCATCAAGATGACCAAACTTGTGTAGAAATTTTTTATATTTTACACTTGGTAGAATAATGACTTTTGGATACCCTTTTGACACTTAAAATAATTTTAAAAAATCTTGCTCATATCCTTGGTTAGGTATAATGTAGCTTATTTTTGAAATTTTAAGTTCTTAGACCTAATTAGGCTTCCAACCCCTGATTAGGTCTTTCAAATTCAAGTTTTCATGTTCTAATTCTATTCAATATTTTTCTTCTAGTTTAATCTTGTCTAATTTTATATAAGTCCTATAGACCTAATTAGACTTTAAAGTATAGTTAGGTCTAGGTGGGGGTCATTTTCATTTAGTAGTTTTGATCAAGTCTTTAAACCCTAATTAGGTCTTTACGTCATGAGTGTGATAGTATTAGTTGTAATCGGGTTTATTTATTGTGTTTTCAGGTTTCTATTGGTGGTAAGATAGTGATAATTAGGCTTTGAAGACTAACTAGTTCAATATCTTACAAATGAGCTTGGCATAGAGTTAATTGAGGCCTAAGCCCCAACTAGGTCATTAGTACTTGGACCACCCAAATCTAAATGCTAATCAAGTCATAGATCCTGACTCAATCTATGGGCCCATCCCCATCCCCATCCTTTCATAGTGTCATGTGGTATTTAAAGCTTGATTAATATGGGAACTTATTAAGCCAAATTTTGATAGTGGTAATCAGGGATCCAAGATGTAATTAGATCTTGATACCCCAATGAACTAAACTTTATGTTATTCGATATTAAGACCCACAAAAAGCATGTGAATCCATCCAAAGTGCACCCAAGTATTAATCAGGGGTTGAAAACCCAATTAGCATTAAAAATTATAAAATTTCAAAAAGTGTATATTTTAAATTTTTTATTTCCATTCTAATCCGAATTAGGTTTGCGGGGGGGCATTTTTGGTTTTTTTAGGTTTTTCCCTATAACTTTCACCTTAGTTTTCAAAGTTTTGAATCATTTGCATCTCTGTAAACTTGTTCCTACATGAACATTTTGGTCTTTTCAATTTTGGGAATTTTTGCTTGTGTTGAAAGTTATTCATATTTCAATGTACTATTTTGTTTGAGAGACTTTCGATGACAATATTTTAACTCATTCTTATATTTTTGTAGACATAAAGTGATGATTGGAGAAGAGTGGTGCGAAATAAAGTCAAATAAGAAGTTTTTGGAGGGAATATCCTTTCCCTCCATTAACCAAGATTACTATAAATTTATAACTAAGATCCATTCCAAGGGTTGGATCTTTGTTCCTACTTGGAGATATATTAAACCAACCATTTATTTTTATTTATTTTTCATGTAATTTGTCCCTCCTCCTTTATTCCCCTATCGTTATGTTTGAGAAATGTATGCCTAAATAATTATAAGCATTCATGCATTATGATACTCAAGGATATTTTTATTAATTGAAGATGTGAAGATTTGGTATCATTTCTTGTGCATTTAAATGGTGGTAGTGTTATTTTTATTCTCACATTCTCAACCCTCAGACTCTTGCATCAACTCCATTAGTGGTTGTCCACACACTAGCCTAATGAGAGATCTATTTCATGGACATTTGTAATCAGGATGAATGATTTGGTTTCATGATAATATGTTTTTTATTCTCTTTTTACCTTATCTTTTTTCATTTTTATCTATATTTATCTAGGGTTTGAATGCAATCTGTTTATATTGTATTTCAATTGTAATATTTTTCCCATTATCATAATGCATTATTGATACTCAGATAATGAAATGATCAAATAGACAAATCAACTACACTCTCATTTAGTTAAAATCATAAATGATGATTTTAATAATTTGGGTAAATCTAAATGCAAATTAATTTTATTTCCTAAAACACATAATGAAAAATTACATGGATAAAATAATTAAACTCAAATTCCCCTCTAATCCATCAAAATACCAAAACAATGTGAAAAATAAGTTTATAATATTCCAAACCAGTAATCCCCTTGAATTAGAACAATACCACATAAACCAAATGGATCACCTAGTATGTCATGAATCAAAAGTAATAGACCTTGGATAGATATTTTGGGCCTCCTTTTATGAGAGGCCATGTAGATGACCATCCATAACTAGAGTTGGTATGTCGAATAACCCATTAGTAATTTTAAATTTACCATCCATTTTAAACATAATAATAATGGATTGATTGTCATTTAGACCTTGGGGAGATCTTTTGGGCCTCCTTTAAGAGTTGGTATGTCGAACAACCCATCAAAAAATTTAAATTTACTATCCATTTTAAACATAATAATAATGGATTGATCATCATTATCATTGTATTCAAGATTCACAACATTTTAAAATGTGTTAACTTTACTTAATTGTAAGTCATTTCATGAAGGAACATTCATATCATTTGCTTTTTTAAGGAAGAAATGATATTTGTGAATGTCATAAGAATTGATATGACTAAATAAATATGTATTTGGAAAGTGTGTATTTTATTGTGTCATGGGAGGGGAAAGGGGTTGAAGAGGAAAATGTTGAATATCTCCATGATGTGATGACCTCCTTATTGGTTATTAACAACATGGACTGCAATATGCAATAATCCATGGGTGAATAGTGGAAGTAAGATGATGAGTACTAGAACATTGAAGTGTAAGTGAAATAATGAAAGGTATCAAACATGCATTTTTGTCTAGTTTTTATTGGTAATATTTATGATTTAATATTAAAACAATGATAATTTGTTAACACTTAAAATTTACTTTGCTCAATAGATATAGCTTTGTAAATGTATAACTCTTCTTGTTCATAGGTTATGTTTGATTTTAAAAAAATTTACATGGAGGGTGTTTACATAACCATATGATTGTGAAAAAAAAAGATAAAATAAATTGAATAAATATGAAACCCTAGAAGGTTATAACCCTAATGGAAACCTAAGATTAGATCAATACGCAGGCTCATCAAATGTTTTATCTAAATTTGAATTAATATTTATTTAGATAAATGTAATATACTAAATACATGTACCATAAATATAGTCATTAATAGTAAACTAAAGATACATGATTGAAATAGACAAACTAAAACATAAACAAGGCTAAACTATGTAAAAGATAGATGTACTTAGCTTTTTGAGTCATCAAGTGACTACATAGGAAAACAAAATGCCTGAGTAGAAAGAATGCAAAAAATTTAGAAACCTTCTAGAACCTAATTTTGAGTGTCATCAAGGACATGAACACCTATTAGGATAGGAACAATGTTTTTTTAATCCTTATTGGTCAATCTTGCCTTTTTTTAGAAAACTAAAACTTCTAGAATAGTTAGGTGGGATAGTGATAGTTAGATCATTTTGTGCTAATTTAATATTCAAAAAATGTGTGGAGACTTGTATATTCCTTATTGAATTTACAAACCCTATATTTTTACCATACAGAGACAAACATATGTGAAGGAGTAAAAATATATTAGTAGTTGGATTTGTGTTAGACCTTAACACCCCACTTTGTTGAATGTAATCTAAACACTAATACTCTAAAGAGGTATCAAATCTCCATGTAGTTTTCCCACCTAAGTGCTTTGTGAAATTGTGCTCCTTTGACTATATGAATTAATATAGAATTGGATTGAATACTTGATCATGCTTGGATAGGGCTGCATAAAATTGTATTTAAACTTGGCTCATGGCTACTTAAAGTGTTAGGAAAATTATTTGAAAATAATAAGGATTTTTTTTTTTTTAGTGTGCACTTGAGTTGATAAGCTCTGGTGATAGGATTAATAAGTTTGCCAATATGTTTGAAATGAAATAATTGAATTTTATTTTATAGTGGTCTAAAAAGTAAAAATACTTGTTGGAGAGTTTTTAAATCTTAGGTCTGACACTAAAGATTATTTCCTTTTTTAAATTTTAGATTTTACGAGGAAAAAAACTACAAATAGGGTGTTCTTATCCCTTTATGAAAAGTATAGAGTTTTTGGTTTGAATAAAATCATATAAATGCATAAATGTGTTTTCAATAGTAATATCATATATGTAGGTGATAGTAGATGGCCTTGTAATGGAAATACGTATTATGTTATTCTTAGGATATATCAAATTGATGAAATAAATGTAAATTTCAATTAATGGTAAAAAGGGATCAAATATTCATGATCAAGTATTCATGACCAAATTTAGGTTACTATATATTCTTAATCTAGAGGTGATTATTATGATTTTTTGCAACATTGTGACTGATATCACACAAAATAATATTATAGATATGCTCCCTTGAATTATGTATATCATAATGAATTATGTGTCCATATTTCTTGTTTCAGTGCTCAAATCTTACTAGTTTCATAATTTTAGATACATCTACATGGAAAAATACAAAGACAAGATTGAAATAAATTCTAAAAGATGTTATCAGAGTTTGATAAGGAAGGTGGGTTTTATGGACTATTAGTTATATTTAACATTTATGGTGTCCATAATTAAAAATATTGGCTTGATAAAGAAGTAGGAATATAAATTGGCTAGTCACATACTGATCCCTTGGATATTGTAAGGCCAACCAATATCGGGATTGTGTTGTCAAAACATCCTTTAAAGTATGATATATTTGTAAATTTTTGGAGCACATTTTAACAAGATGAAAAATATACTCATCCTATGTTTTAATACTTTATGGAGGCACAAATATGATACAATATACTAAGAATTAAAAGATGACTTCACTAATATGCATAGTGGAAAATCTAAATTGAGATATGATCTTTAAATATTACTAAAAAATTCTCACTACACCTTTGGGTGTGTATATTGTTTGATAATATTCAAATTTTTTGTAGTACATTAAATTATTTTCATATTTAAATTCAATACTTTGGATCATGACATATACTACACTAAATTATCTATATTGTGTTGTTTATGAGAATGAATGGCCACCTGTTCTTAAATGTTAGAATTCTCCATGAATTTTAGAATAGGAAGCCACCCATTCTAAATAAATTTAAATTTACATTCTAAAATAATATGTTTCATGTTAGTATAAATTGTTAATCCATTAAAAATAATTATGAACATAGATGAAAAATTAAATGATGAGGTTTGATTAAATCAATGCTCAACTTCTCAAGTCTTATCCCTTATTTCCTTCTTAAGTCTTTGGAAAGTACTGTCCTAATCCATTAGGTTAATGATACTAACCACATCCTCCTTTAAGGTCTTATCCTTCTACTTGTGAAACATGTCCAGACCTCCTAGGTTAGAAGGTTCCCTTGGGAGGATCCTCTTCTAAGGAGGACTCTTAGGAGGATTCCCTGAAGGAGGATCCTATAGAGGGATCCCACCCACCCCTTGAATGCTCCCCCAAAAATATCTTATCCCAATCCCCACCTGATGACATTCCACTTAAGCTATGGTTCATCTTCAAGCCCAAACCCATCAAAATTGGGTCTCCCACTACCTCAGACTGGAAGGGTAAGGCCATTGTAATAAAGGAGTCCAATAAAAACAAACAAATGTTGGAAAATTTAAATTCAAAGATTCAATAGGTAGGATTTAGATTCAAAGCTTATACAGGATTAAAATGAGCTTCATCAAGTGGTAAAGGCCACTATTTAAAATTTTATTCATTCTACCCAACCCCCTCCCCAATCCTCTTTTATAAAATCCCCCAATGTCCTTAAATCACCCCTGGGTTCTCCCAAGGGGTCCCCCCAAAGCAAACCCCTTTACAGGTGAAAGGCAAGAAGTGGCCTAGGAGGATATTCCTCAAGAAAGCTGAAGGCCCCAAGAATTGCACCCATGCCAAGGTCTCAAAAGATAAACCAAACACTCTGATAAAGGATTGTTCTACTACTGAAGACACCTAGGAGGGTCCCTCCACATAATCTTTTTTTTTTCTATTTTTGATTTTATTTTTTTCTAGTTTCAAGTTTTTATTTTTGCTTATTTGGTCAAGGAGATCATGTTTAAATTGTTGTATTTCACTTTGAGATTACATGTCCCTATAAAACCTAGTTTTACCCTATCAAATAAAAAAATGCTTAACTTTAGCTCAAAGGGAGATAAGTAAACAATTATATGACACATATAATCGATAAGATGAACTTCAACAAAAAATGTAATTGGCTATGGTAAACATAATAAATACATCAAAGTATTCATAATCAATTATCACATTTGGATTATAAATAATTTTTAATAATTACTTATCAATTATTGAAAACTTTATTACTTCCCAATGTTGGTTTGATTCTATTTGTTAAGCATTAAATAATTATAATTTTAAATTATTGTGTATATTTGACTAAAGATGATGTATAACTATGAAAATTTCTAGGAATGTTGGTAAAACATTATTTGGCATATTACTATTATATTAAAAAATAAATTTAATGTAAAACTGAATCTCAATATTATTATTTTTTCCATTGCATCCAAAAAATATTTACTCATTCTTAAATTAGAAGAATTGTTAATTCAAAAAATTCTTCAAAAAAGAATAACACATTCTAAGTCAACAATGAGCACATAAACCAAAAGGATGTTTAGCCTTGTTTTTAATAGAATTTTGGTCTACATATAATACAAATGTCAATGTCGAAAAAAATTAAAGAAACTACTACTAAGAGATAAATTGGAGGCTTGCATTTTGTTTCGTTTGGGTTCTGACCATTGCAAACAAATACTAAAATATTTATTAAGAATTTGGATATGGTTTGGAAGGAACCTATAATTCCTTTTAATTTTACAATTACTATTGTAGTCAACCCACTAAACAAAGGTGTACCTAAATAAAATTTTATCAAATCAATGAAAGTTTCTTTTTTAAAATATTTTATAAACTGAAAATGACTTATGAAAACATTATTTACACAAGTAGCCTTGATTGGAAATGCAGATAATATGAGGATTTTATTTAAATAAACTAGTTTATATATGACAAGTGTTAAACAAGGCAATAAATGAATTTGAGTTTACACTACTTATATAAAATATTTTTTTGAGCAATTTTTACATTGCATTACTATCTAATATTATTGATAGTTAGATTTTTCATTCACATTTTTTTGAGTTCTCAAATACACTTATACTTTGAATTTAAATAAAATTACTTGTTTTTATTTTTACAACATTTTTTCAATGGTTTCATGTTTTTCCAATTATTATGATTTTTTGATAAACAAGTACTATTGAAAAACTATTTTTTACTCAAACATTTTTTCTACTTGATTTTCTCCCCAATTATTTTTGCTGCTATGAGTTTCTTAGAAACAACTTAAATTTCTTTTTAAGTTGGTGTTTAACATAAAATATCGCAATGGTGTCAAGAAATTAATTTTAATAAAATATTAGTAACTCGCCTTATTGAAAAATTATACTTGTATTGGTTGACTATTTAATATATCATTGCACTTCCAAGGAAGTTGTTGATATTGGGAGTAGAAAGAGTTTTACTTAGAGATCTAGGCATTACTGAATTTATATCACTATCCAAACATCCATGTTTTTCATATTCATATTTCTAATAATTAAATCATGCATTTATCCCTCACTTGTTTAATATTGTAAGGAAACATTTTGATATTGGAATGTGGTTTACTTAATTGAACTCAAGAGTATAACGTTATTTCATTCAACACTTTAAATGGTTTTAAAATGTGGGTTTATTTTTATGTGGAGGATATCGTAGTGTGAAATTAGAAAATAATTTATCAAGTCAAAGAAATGACATATTGTTCTAGTATACATAAACACATGTAAAAGGTTCTAGACAAAAATAAACATTTGTATGGAACATAAAACATATTTTTCATAGGCTAGAAAACATGCTTTGTTTGCAACAAAAAAGAATACCTTTTTTGTATTACCTCCTAGTTGGAATTTTTTTGGCACACTGCATTTCAATAGGAAAATATTCATACACTTATGTATGTGGTTACATCACTCAAATATGCTTCACTCTTTACAAACATACAAAAGAATAATTAGTGACTTTAACTGAGTTATATAAGTAGTATTATTTTGAATTTATTATATCAAGTTATATAAATAAAGATAATCTGGTTAAATTTTTTTGCTAATTTTGGAATTATTTTTGTATAAAAATTGATTATTTATACAAGATTTCTCTTACATATTTAAATAGAAGATGATTGTTTTTATAGTTAGTTCAAATTATTTTATTTATTATACAAATAATTTTTTTATTGATAATTAAAGATTTTAGGGTCCCTTACCCTTAAAATGATAGTAAAAGTGAGATTATAAAAATTGGTAGTGACATTGGATGAAACACAATGCATTGATAATATATATTATGCCTACATTTTATATTTAACACTATTTTATAACGTTTAAGTGATTTTAAAATATTATTTTAGTCGATTGTTAATTATTTTAATTATAATCATTCTCTTCATACTCAAAGAATTTATAAAAATAAAAACTTATACAATGAAGTATGACTAATAATTATCCAATGTCTTTCTTTGTGAGATGTCATGAAGTACAACCAATTCCATAATAGATGTTATATCTCTTTAGTGCCAAGATATGATTGTAAGATTTCAAGATTTATTTTATGTTCCAATTAATAATTGCACTAACATAATTCTTGGGCTTAATATTTGTCTCATCTTAAAGATAACAAAATTAATTATCCCACAATGTTATGTACTTGTACCTGGCTACAAAAATTGTTAATGATTTATGGTCAACTTGGTCTTAAAATATTTCCACTGTATAAGGTATCCATCTACCCTTTTCACTCTATAAGGTACAACTAAAATTAATTATGTAATTAATTAATTTTCATATGCAAACCTGTTTAAAATTTTTCATTAAAAAAATGATTTTCCCCCAAAGCAACAAATCACATACATTGACACAAAAAAATGATGCTCATTGATACTGTGGAAATCAAAACAAAAATTCAAAAATTAATTTTTATTTGAACACAATGTAATTTTTTGACACAAATATAAGTTTCATAAAATTGACTCACCACAACCTCCCCTAAAAAAAACACTATTAAAATGATTATCATTAGAGTTTTGACACTAGAAAAATGTCACTCAATTTTTTTATCAACCTTACAAAAATACAAATCCAATAAAAATGTCATAATTTTGAAGACAAAAATGACTCTAAAACTAATGCTAATGATGAAAATGTATGAGGAATTTTATATAGCTTCATTGAAACATTCTCTACTTAGAGTAACCTTCCATGCAAGAATACACTCATGTATCTTAGACTTTCTACAACTAATCCAAAGGAGAACATACACTTGCCATATCAAAGGAAGGTAAAAAACCCTAGAGGACCACTTTGCCTAGAATTATGCCAATAAATTATCCAAATATGTAGACATTGACATAAAGTTATTTTAAAGTTATTATAATATCAAAATGGGAATTATATTATAAAACTCAAAATTTAATAACAACAAAAACTTGGGTCTAGTAAAAACTATCACATCTAACCCTGCTTTAAGCCAAAGATGAAAGCAGGGTAACACATAATGCTCAATAATCTTCTATGTGAGGAGATTGTGTTTAAATACTGAAGTAGGTTTTTCATTAATATTAAATAAATATCTTATTTTAAGTTACATATAATATTAAAACACAAAAATTATTGACCAATGACAACTAAAATAGCCTCTAAAATCTACCCCAATGGAATCTAAAATACTATGTTTAGCCTTCTATCTAAGACCCTATAATTGAAATATATTTCCAACTTTTTTACCTATAACTGGAAAAAAAACTCAATGAAATAATTATTTTCACATGTATCCATCTACAAAGGATCATCCATAAACTTGAGAATATTATGCATGAAAAAATACGCTATTGAGGATTATTCAAGCCACAACATCCACCATACAAAATACCATACCACACAAGTAAACACATAATGAATAAATTATTAGTTTAAGCCACATTACTTACTCCATGTTCCAAGGGAGAAAATCTAATAAAAAATAACCAACATATTCGATTGACAAATAAATGTTCAAGTTAAGCAGCATTTCTTACTCCCATGTGGTAATGGAGAACATCCAATTAGAAATAACCAAAACAACTGATTGACACACTCTTCAATAAAAACTCGCACTAAAAAATGAATTTGTAGACACCGAAATCATGTCTAACCCTTGGTCATCCTCCCCCTTGTTCCATTCCTAATCCATTCCTAAACCATGCACTTACTAATTTAAAAATAATAATTTATTATTAATATCCTCCCCTTTAACACATCACCTATAACACCTCGTCTGACACCTTGCATTGGACTATTTCCCACCCTATGACTCACCCAAGACCTATTCCTACTTCTTTCTAACTTCCTAACCAACTCTCATCCATATTTAGCCCAACCTTCGATATATCTCCAACGGATAGTGTACTTGGCGGATGGAGAACGGGCTTGGTGGCTCTTTTACCCGTTCTCCACCCGCCGACATCGGTCAAATGTCGGCCGATGCCGGTGGGATCATCGATGTCGGTTTTACTTAAACTAATTTTCAAGCCTTTGACGAGGCTAATCAAAAATCATTAATCTCTGGAGCAAATTTCAAGACTTCTTCCGGCGAAACAAAGTTCTCATGTGCTCTGGCTTTCCAGTGCTTTGGCTTCTTGTTTTCTTGCAGGGATCAGCATTCTTAACATCATTTTCTAGGCACCGAGGTCTTGCATCAGACATTCTACACAGGGATTGCCTGATATCTTCATCACCAACGGCAATGAAAACATAGCTTCTGCACTTTTGCTAACCCATGTCACAGCTAAGTATTTGCACTGTTTTTATTTCTATTTCATTTCAAATATATTAGCATTCTGTCTACTGTCTATTCCAAGCATCCTTGTCCCCACCTTCTTTGTTCTTCCCAGAGAGGCTAAAAAGCCTTTCACCTCTTATTCCCTTTTCTTTGCCTCTGACATCCGTTTAGTCTCCCTTTAGACAAACACCCTCTGTCCAATCAATTCATCACTCCCTATCACCATACCAGACTAGACCCGAATCCTTATATCCCTATTTCCCTGTTGGTCTCCTCTATCCCTCTGTCCCTTTTTGACATTCTGTCCATTGTCCCAGAACTCTGCACATACTCCCAGACCATTAACCAAAACTAGACTCTCAGACCCAGACCCCTAGACCATTCAACCAAGCCCAAAACTCTATCTCAGACCCATCCACAAACTAGAATCTTGTCCAGAACTCGTCCACAGATTACTGCCCCGACCGATGCCGGTCACTTCCCCAATCGACGTCGGCAGAATAACTGACCTCGGCAGCCTTGAAAACCGACGCCGGTAGGACCACCGATGCCGGCGACTGTGACTAGGCCGACAGCACATTTAGGTAAGCATTTGCTTCCACTTTTTATTCTATCTTTATCATTTTCAGTCTTTTATCTTTCTGTCCTTTATCAGACATCTTTTTATTAATTAGTGGGTTGACATCTCTTAAGCTTTTGCTTTTGGGATCAAGCTTTTGCTTGGCAACCCACCATCTCTTTATCTAATGTCTTCTTTGTCTTAGTCTCTTTCTTTTGCAGGTGTCATTCCTTCACAACCAAAGAGGAGTTCTCACTTTTTCTGGATTATGATGCGCACAACTATATCTAGGTACATACAAGCCTTGAGCATTTCTCTTAGTTTCTTAATTCCTTCTTTGAATGTGAAAGTGAAAATATAGCATAGAAACATTCTGGCACGCCCGGTGGGACCCTTAGGGCCTTCCTTGGGTTCCTTTCCTTCTTTTTTTCATTTAGGTGCATTAGGTTTCTCCCTTTTCACCTCTTTCTTCTTTTCTAAAAAGACATCATAAGCAGGAATTTAAAAAAAAAGAACTCTTCTTTCTTTTCTTGCATTTCTAGACTAGTCAAAAATCATATCCTTCAAACCCTTTCTCCACTTGTTTTCATTCCAACTTAACATTTCGACTTGGGCATTAAAATACATTGCACTTTCATTTCTGTTTTCTTGCATTTCTTAGTCCACACTTAGTAATTAATAACCGCATATTGAATTAATCGTAGATCACTTGATGTTACATAACCAAACCACGTGCACTAAATCAAACATCAAACTTACTTGAGACAAGGCCCGACTGGGATTTCATCACCCAGTGGATACCTTACCCCGTCCCAGCAATCCCACTTGGATTTCACCACCAAGGGGAAAGCCCACTCCGTTCTCTGGCGGAGGCTAATCTCTAGGCAAGGTATATTTTGGCTAAGCGAGACCAGCTCATCACTGGGCTCGTGAAGTGAGGGGAGCTTTCTCCTTAGCACCAGGCCACGTACCAAACCTAACACAGACTTTTGAGTGCCTAAACATACCTGAAACCATCTTTAGACTACCTCTTCTAGGACCCTTCTAATAGCCAACCTCCTCAAACATCACTTTAAGGCATAAGCCACATGAGCTTAATAATTTATTTCTAGGGATTTAACGCTTAGGCTTTGCTTGTGTTCTTCATCTTTTCTATTCTTATCTACCTGTTTGAGCTAGTGAGGACATTCTTCTCCTTTGATTTCCAAAAACTCTCAAGTCTTTTGAGTTTATAGAAAACACAGTCACCAGCATCGGTTTTACCACCGACACCAGCCACATTTTATCTCTGGCATCAGTTATCTGACCGACATTGGCCATCTTTCTCACCGACATCGGTTTTTTAACCGACGTCGGTCTCTGTCACAATCTTTTTTAAAAAAAATAGCAACCTTAAAACCTGCCCCTTTTTCTGTCAAAATCACATTCTGAGTTTTCTGAAACTGAAAAAACATAGTTTTATGAAACCTAACACTTTCTTGCCTTGAATGGTTTTGACACGCAGTCAAACCAAGGCTCTTCTTGACCACACTAGGCAACAACCTCTTCTACCTTCACCATCCATAACCAGTCCTATAATGGAGTTCCACTCGGAGACTGAAAGAACTCCTACTCGCCCAACCCTGCCCCAGACTCCTATTGTCCCAAAAGGGGACCAAGATTTTGCATGATTCTTAGACCTCAACGTCAAAGCCTTGCAGCACTATCTCACGCATAGCCAAACAAGAGACTCCCTAGGCAACCCAATCCATGGGATGCCAACTTCTTTAGTCGAGACAATGATCACATCAACAGTATCTACAACTCAACCTATAGACAATCAAGCCAACACCTCGACTAATAACCCAACCGTGTCCTACCTTCAAAATTTAGCCTCTCCTTCTAGACCTACCTCCATGGGGATTCCGATACCCCCTCAACCTCAAACTACTCAACCAAATCTTACACCTTTCCAAAACTTAGTAGTCTCTATCCCCCTACTCTTGCACCTATCAACATAAGAGTAACTGTCTACCCTTCAACAAGTGTGGCCACTCCTCATCCATCTTTGACGGCCCCTATCCAACTTGTGCTTACCAACCCCATAACACAAGTGCCCTTGGCTTCAACTTTCACCCCAATAACTAGCTACCCATATGTTGCGTCTACACAAATGCAACCAACCACGTCATATGCCCCTCTCAATATCTTTCAAGCGCCTTATAATCTAGGGGGTGCTCCACCTACCAATCCGTCAACAGATATCATCAAAATGCTGATGGACAAGATGTCTAGCCTAGAGACCTCCATTTTTGGCTCACGCAATGCTCTCTCATACGATCAAATTTGCAATGAGCCCATTCATCCTTCTGTCCCGATCATGCCATACCCCAGTCAATGGGAGCTTCCTAAGTTTTCTCACTTTCAAAGCAAGGAAGACCCACAACAGCACTTACGGGCATTCAGACATGCATGTTACCTTATTACCCATGACGACGCATTACTTTTATGCACATTTCCTATGTCTCTCTCTGGTGCTGCGCTTGACTGGTACAGCTTTCTTGCCAGCCATTCCCTCTTCACATTTACACAGCTAGCCTAGCTCTTTCTTGATCACTTCTCCATCAACATCACCAAGAAGGTCTCGATCATGGACCTATATTCTATCTGTCAATTCGAGGATGAATCCATAGCTGACTTCGTTGCTCATTGGAGAGGCCTCATCAATCAACTCTCCTTTTCCTTACCCCAACCTGAACTTATTGAACTTTTCTCCCAAGCCTGCGCCAAACATATTTCTTCCACCTTATGGGTTCAGACCTTCCGCACCTTCGACGAAGCCTTCACAATGGCCCACAAACTTGAATTACGTGCCATCAAGGAGAATAAATTCAAGTTGCAGAGCAAGAATCCCAACTCTAAGACCAATGACTCCTCTTCTTCTAAAGCTTCAGCTAACGTTGTGGTCATTAGACCTTCATCCTCTTCAACCAATCAGCCTGAGCCATCCACATCTCAAAGTGCCACTCACCAATTCCAGTAGAGATACGTACAATGATAGTATACTCCTCTCAGAGAATCATACGCATCTATACTGGAAAAACTTGTTAGACAGGGGGTTCTCAATCTCCCCCAGATCCGACCACCTCCACAATTTGATCCCTCACACGCCATCCCTGCGTGGTATAGGTAAAATGACTTCTATAATTACCACCATGTCAAAGGTCATGACACAGGTAACTGTAAGACCTTTAAAAACATAATCCAAGACATGCTTAAAAAGGGTGACCTTGTCCTAGACAATCCCAATGCACCTCCTAATCAGGGCATCAACATCTTCAAGCAACCATTCCCCAATCATCCACCGTGTCCAGTCCTTGATTGACAACACTCATGAACACAACATTCGAACAGTCAATACGGTCTCGCCCTTCATCCCCGACCAACCTCAATGGGTTAGTCCATCTATCAGTCCATCACATGTGGATGAACCTCTTTCCCCGGTTAGTTCTCTGTCAATCTCTCTCATCTTGGAGGATGCCTCAACCTTACCGGCACCACTGGTCTCACCATCCTCCTTCTTGCTGCCTATGGAGGACCTGACCCTTCCTACTCCTCGATCGCAAGTGGAGGGCACCATCATCCCTACCCTTTACCCACTTGAGGAGCCACATTCTCCAGTTCCTTCTCCACCAAGAGAAGAAACTGACTCTCCATCTTCTTCGACCAACAACAATCCAGTTATGACTCCCACACACCTTGGGTCCGAGACTATTGCCATACCTAACACATTTTTAGCCCCGCAACCATCAACATCTTCTCAAGGACCCAAACCTCATCTAACATCTTCTCAACCATTTTCTCGACTAGTGGAGAAAATTGAACTTCTCCCTTCAAGGAAAGTGGAGCATCAGGGATTGTGGGAACTTCTTAAAGCTCTTCAACATCCCCATGCCATCTTGTCTCATGCTGCCAATCTTCCTAAGGTATAATCTCTCAAGACTCTCAACAAAGACCAGACTCTCACTTCTAAACCCGCATCTACCTCATCTAAACCGATCAAGTCACTCGACATTCACCCTGTCTCTACCCTCACTCACCCACAAGTGAAGGTGGACTTAGACCAGACCTCAACCAATAGTAGTCTTCCAATCAAGTCGAAGAAGACTGCCAGACCATAGAAGTGAACCCCTCCTCCACCATCAACATTACCCTCCATTTTAGGCCCTCATCCTTCTACCCTAATCAGAGTGCTCCCTACTCCGACCCTTAACCAAAACAAATTACCTCCCTTACTTCCTTTGCCAACCACAAGTCTACCCCCTCTCAAAAATTTGGCACCTCTCACGAAGAAAGTGCCATCTTCACATGTGGCCGCACCACCAACCCAAAAGGTGGTACGGAAACCTTCTTCAACACCTCCCAAGAAAAAGTCACCAGTGCTTCATGCATCAACAAGCACAGACCCCTTAGTAGGTTCATACACTTTGATATTACGCCAACTTTTGCAGACTTCCATCATAACCCTTCCACCCATCAAGCCTTTCCAACCTCTCGGGTCCAAGCCTTCCTGGTTCGATGATACGAAGATTTGCTTATACCATCATACGCCAGGACACGATACTAAGACTTACTGTGCCCTCAAGGCCGTCATTCACCACTATATGGAGAAGAACACTCTTCTCCTTGAGGACACTCTTGACCGACCCTCGACACCTTCCCATCTAACCTCTTCAACCACATCAACATCTCACCAGCAGACCCCTTCACCTTCTTCACCTCTTATCTTTGAAATCAATGCTATCCACATAACCACTAGGTCACAAAAGGACAAGGCAAAAGAAAAATCTGCCATTCCTTGGACCTACCCTTTCGTTAAGCCACCTTAACTGCCCAAGCCTAAAATTTCTATCCTTGGTGCATCTCAGCCTTCTTCTTCTTCCGGGCTGATTCATGACTCCATGTTAAAACAACTTCACCAGATGCCTGTGAAGATGTCCCTTTATGACCTCATCCAAACCTCGCCTCAACATCGTCAAGCCCTCATCAAAGCCTTACAGGCAGCAGAGGTCCAACTTGAAGACCCTCAACCACTAGCCGCCCTAGTCCATTCTTTATCCCCTGTCCCCTCTATCACTTTTAGTGATTCTAAAATTCCTACCACTACCTTGGAAGATCAAGATGCTGCTCTTTTTATCACAGCCTACGTTGATCAGACATGTATTAAGCACATTATGATTGATAGAGGTGCCAACATTAATATCATTTCTACCCACGCCTTTGATCAATTGGCTCTTCCCAAGAATTGCGTATCGAAGACCGACGCAATCCTTAGATCTTTTAATGACACCACCGCTAACACTATTGGCACTGTTGTCCTCCATATTCACGTTGGCCCACACACAATCCCAGAGCTCTTCTACATCGTTGAGGGAGAATTCCAATATAACATGCTATTAAGACAACCCTGGATCCACGCCATGGCTTGCGTCCCTTCTACACTTCACCGTTGTGTCAAATTTGAACATGACAAACAAGTCCATGTCATTCCTACCGACCCATCCCCTTTCAAGACTTGTAACAAAATCTATCGCCCAAATGACATTCTTATTCCTATCAAGCCATCAACTCCAGCACTGCCTCCATCCACGGAAGCTTCAACTAGTTCGCAAACAGCGGTTGCCATCACATCACCTTCTCAAATGACAACCAAGGACCCTATGGACAAGATCTTCCAAAAAATTTCACTTGGGTAATATCGCTTGCTGACCCTAGACATGTTCCAAACTCCACAAGAGTATGGACGCCTTCACCACAGCCCCAGCTACGACCATCGGATCGGGATGATCATGCCTTATGGTCCTCCTCAACTCTGTACCAACCTTGTCTATGGGGGGCTTGATCAAGCTCCTATTGATGGCAATCCTCTTTCTTCACCTCAACCTTTCACATCAGACTTCTCATTTCTTGGAAATCCCATCTTTGCACACACTTACCTTTATAGGTGTGCATGGAAGGGTTTTGGTTTTGGGCGCTATGAGCAGGGTTCCCATCAGCCCATCAAGATGCTCAATGATGACAATGCCAAGAAACGGTATGGCCTGGGATATCATGACCCCACTGAGGCTTTTGCAAACCTTTACCATGAACCCACCATCAACCAATCCCTTCCAGACTCGCCTATTCTTCCATCCTCACCTACGGAGTCGGTGGTTTCCATCCCTCCTAGTTTTTTTTTGCATAAACACCATCCGCCTAGAACCCCTAACCTATCAACTCAATGGGGTTTCCAAGTCTCTCCCTCTCATTTATCCTAATATGATAGACAATGAATCGACAACCATCAATACTATCCACTACATAGACGATGATGCCATTCTTACCTATATGGGTGCCGATGACTCTTTTATTTAGTGCTCCCTCCCTTCTAAAATGCAGGTTATGTTAAATGAATCGACCATTGACATTAACCTTCCATCTTCTGATGTTCCTCACATCTTAAAAATTGGTCAATCTTTAGATGCCCAGGAGCAGATCGACTATACCACATTTCTTTCAGATAATAGCAAGGCCTTTGCTTGGACCTATAGTGACATGCCTGGAATCGACCCTAACATTGTCATCCATAACATTGTCACAAACCCCGAGGCTAAGCCTGTTAGGCAAAAGCTTCACAAAATGCATCCTCGTGTTGCACTTCTTGTCAAAGAGGAGCTTCAACATCTTCTCTCTGTCTCTTTCATCCAACCCATTTATTATCCACAGTGGGTGTCAAACATCGTTCCTGTTACCAAAGCAACTGGGGGGATTTAAATCTATATGGATTATCATGACCTCAACCTGGCCTGTCTTAAAGACAACTTCCCTCTTCCTAACATTGACCAACTTGTTGATCTCACAGCCGGTCATGAGATGTTATCACTCATGGACAGGTTTTTAGGATATAACCAAATCCTGATTGCATCGAAAGATCAGCACAAGACTACCTTTATCACCCCATGGGGGACTTTCTACTATCGAGTCATGCTTTTTGGCCTCAAAAATGCAGGCGCCACTTATCAACGTGCTATGACTTACATTTTTCACGATCTCCTCCATAAAATCATGGAGGACTATGTAGATGACCTGCTTGGCAAGTCCAAGCTTCGTCACGACCATTTGACTATCCTCAAGATCATTTTCTCTCACCTTCTTTAGTACAATGTCTGCCTTAATCCCAAGAAATGTGTCTTTGGGGTCCTCTCAGGCAAACTCCTCAACTTCATCATTTCCTTCTGTGGCATTGAGATGGATCCCACCAAAATCCATGCTATCCTCGAAATGCCACCTCCGACCAATCTCAAGCATCTTCGTAGTTTGCAAGGGAAGCTTTAGTCCATCTGTCGCTTCATTTTGCAACTTTTTGACCACTGCCAACCTTTTCATCATCTCCTCAAGAAGGACATCTCCTTTTAATGGGATAAGGACTGTCAAGAGGCATTTAAAGCCCCTAAAATCTATTTGGTCTCTCCATCAGTCCTCATTCCACCTAAAGACGACCAGCCCTTCTACCTCTACATCTCAGCAACCAACCATTCATTAGGTACCATGATCGCGCATCGAGACGAGCAACACCGTGAGCAAGCGGTCTACTACATAAGTTGAACACTTGTCGACTACGAAACTCGGTATACTCATATTGATAAAATTTGTTTGGCATTAATCTTTGCCACTACCAAGCTTCGTCACTATCTTCTCAATCACAAAACCTTTGTCATCACTCACACTGACCCTCTTAAATAAATGCATTCCAAGCCATATCAAAACCAACGTATGGCTCGTTGTCTCATGCTTCTTGCTGAGTTTGACTTGGAATTTGTCCAGCAAAAATCTATAAAGGGGAAAACAATCACTGACCAACTAGCAGATGCCCCTCTTCAGGACAATCAACCTTCTCAGTGTGAGTTTCCCGATGAATCTATCACCACTCTCTCGACTGATGACACATTCTACCAAATGATGATGTTCTTCGACGGCTCTAAATGTCAACTCGGTGGGGGTGCAGGGGTCATCCTCATCCCACATGAGGGTGAGCCCATGCCCCTGTCTTTCAAACTCGACTTTGAATGTGCCAATAATATGGCCGAATACGAAGCCTTAATTTTGGGACTTCAAACTGCTCTTTCTTTAAGCATCAAGACTATCAACATCTTCGGCGACTCACAACTCGTCGTCAATCAAATCAATGGCTCATATCTTTGTAAAAATGAAATTTTACAAAGGTACAAGCACCGTGTTGACAACCTTCTAGCATCTTTTGACCATCACTTATTGTAGACTATTCCTCGATCTATGAATAAGTTTGCTGACACCATGGCTTCCCTCGCCTCACATATTCCTTCTTCATCATCCTCATCAAGACTTTATGTCATGGTACATCGTGTGATGTTGCCTTCATACATTTCCACTGACATCAACCTCATCCACACCATAGACTCTAGTTCACAAGATGTATGGTATAAACAACTTGTGGACTACTTGGCTCATTCTCTCATTCCTCCCAACCTCTCTAGCAATGCATGGCGCGCTTTCATCAAGCGCACCACTTGCTATACCATGCTAGGGGGCCTTCTCTATAAAAGAGGTTTTGATGGCCTTCTTCTTCACTATTTAAACTCCACTGAAGCCTCTCATGCTGTTAAACAAGCCCATGACAGGATTTGTGGCAGACACTTCAATGGTAACTCGGTTGCCAAGCGCATCCTTCACCTGGGTTATTATTGGCCCACTCTTCATCAAGACTATAGTAATTATGTTCGGCATTGCGTCAAGTGTCAGTAGCATGCTAACTTGCTTCATCTCCCTAGCCACGCCTTACAAGTTGCTCAAGATTTCTGGCCTTTTTCACAATGGGGCTTAGATCTCATCGATGAGATTAACCCTCATTCGTCTCTTTGTCATCAGTCCATCATCACCGCCACCGAATATTTCACTAAATGGGTGGAAGCTATTCCTCTCGTCTCCATAAAAGCCGACAAGATTGTCGACTTCATCAACACCCATATCATATGTCATTTCGGTGTACCTCACAAAATCATCACCGATAACGAAAAGTCATTTAAAAACAAAACTGTCCAAAAACTTTGTGACTCCTTTGGCATTAAACTCAGTTTTTCTTCACCTTACTACCCACAAGCAAATGGGCAAGCCAAGGCTTCTAACAAAATATTAACTAAAATTCTCATGAAGGTAGTCAACGACACAGGAAGGGACTGGCACATTCATGTTCCCTTCGCTTTGTGGGCCTACCGCACTAGCATCTGAACCTCTACAGGTGCTACCCCTTTCTCTCTAATGTACGAAACAGAGGCTATCCTACCTCTCGAAGTATAGATCCTGTCTCTTTGCATTTCTCTGCATGACATTCTTTCTAACGATGACTTTTTTCAAGATCAATTAGCTCAACTTGAGTTACTCGACGAACGTCATCTTGCTGTCCTCAACCATCTCCACGTCTATCAAAATTGCATCAAATGAGCCTATAACAAAAATCTGAGAGAACGAGATTTCAATATCAGAGACCTCGTCCTCAAAGAGAACCAACATGTGACCAATATGGAACGGAGTAAATGAGGCAAATTTGCTCCTAATTGGCTCGGACCTTATATCATCATGCATAAGTATGGATCAGGGACTTATCATCTGTCTTCTCTTGAAGGCTAACCAGAACCTAACCCCCTTAATGCCTTGCATCTACGACCATTCTAATGTTATTCGAGTACTCATCCACTTGACATTTAACTTGAGCTCATCCCTTGAGCAATCCCTATCCTTTTAATCCTTAATCTTTTCCACCCTTTTTCCCTTAACAAATCCTCTATAACCCTTTTATGACGTAGGGATGCTTTGTCCTAATAAAAGGGAACCCTTGACCTTCTATAGTCTTGTCCATGACTCAACATTCTATCAAAAATAAATCAAGATGTTAAAATATCCAAGGTCACCAAATTAAATCAAAAAGTAGACTGCTCCCTCGAAGGACAGCTGTACTATCATTGCTGTAGCTAATAGACTGCTCCCTCGAAGGACAGCTATTCAAAAGCCCTTAAACATATAAAGCAAAATATAGACCACCCCTTGAAGGATGGCTATGACTAAATCTTGCTACAAATAGCACTTTCTTAAAAGCTTCCTGCATCGATCAGCTTCACAAATGACCACCAAGCAAAGTGACATCTCTATGTGGACTTCCCACATTGATCAGTCCGCTCTAAAAAAAAAAGGGTCATGGACTTGGCTTGTAGTCGTCTCAGGGTCTCCTATAAAAAGGGGCAAAGTTATCCCTACTCTAAAATGGGTTACCCTCTCTTCCTATCACATCACCTACTCAAGGGACTTCGAGCTCATTTTAATGTCAAAGTGATTCGATTACCTCTCTAACACAACCTATGGTCAACGATGCAATGCATAAACAGGGTTTTTATTCTAACAACCCCTATCTATGTTGTTATTCTAGTCCTTGTCAATGAACGAGCAATATGCTTTTCACTTCTTCTGCACTTTGGTCACATTCAACTTCATCACTTGTCAAACCTAATCGACTCAACTCAACTCTCTTTTCAGACCACCAACATGCCATTATGACATCATACATCATCACAGCCTATTCACATAGTTTCTATGGACAACAATACACATAGGTACTATAGATCGAACACAATTTATGTTAAGCATAAACCAATACTTGCTGAAGCATAAATAGACCCCAATTCATTTTTAGCATACATCCATCACGACTATGGAAAATTGCTAGAGATGAAAGACCTCTTGACCAATGTTGAAAAATACACCATCACACAAAATGAAAAAGGCTGCAACATCATCTTATCCTCATCACTTCGACCCTCTTCCTCCCTCTTGGGAGAACTACATAGGCCTGAGGCCCCTCACAACAGGGGCTATGTAGGCAGCACTCAGTTGACATGGGGTCTTCTAAGGTTAGCTCGGCCATTCCTTCGTCCATTCATCCACCTTGACCAAAAACCTTGGAGATCATGACCATCTCCTCCGACCGCGACCACTTCCAAGATGACTTCACCTTGGTTGTTTTTGCATGTATGCTACCTCATGATTGGTTAGCAAAATTGTGCGTAGACTATTTTTGACCCTCACAAGTATAGGATCGCAAGCCACTTGATCCACACTACTTGTGACATTTTCATGTTTTTAGGAGCACTTTCTGAGCCTGGGATACCTGGAACACGATGACCATTTGGAGCTTCAGCTTAAATTGAATAACCCAATCAGCAGATGACAAAATGTTGGGGCCTAGTTATTTCAATTTTGGCACTCCTTGACCTTTGACCTGTGACAATTTGACATGACCATCTTGTGAACTGGTGTATGCACAATCACGACTTTTGCAGCGTTCTCACTCTATCTTCACCATCTTCATCCACTCTTTGTCAAATCAGCACCCGATTTTAGGTTCCTTTCCTTCGACTCCTGCTTTGAGGGGGAATACCTTATCCCTAATCAGGGCAATCAACCCTCCTATTTTTGTCTTGCAGTTCACTTGAACAACCAACAAGATGAAGTTAACCTTATCCCATACCTGGGGTAATCAACTCCTATTTTTGTCTTGCAGTTCGTCTAGAGCAACCAACAAGACAAAAAGGGGCAAATGTAGACACCGAAATCGTGTCTAACCCTTGGTCATCCTCCCGCTTGGTCCATTCCTAACCCATTCCTAAACCATGCACTTACTAATTTAAAAATAATAATTTATTATTAATATCCTCCCCTTTGACACATCACCTATAACACCTTGTCTGACACCTCGCCTTGGACTATTTCCCACCCTATGACTCACCCAAGACCTATTCCTACTTCTTTCTAACTACCTAACCAACTCTCGTCCATATTTAGCCCAAACTTTGACATATCTCCAATGGATAATGTACTTGGCAGATGGAGAATGGGCTTGGTGGATCTTTTACCCATTCTCCACCCGCCAACGTCGGTCAAATGTTGGCCGACGCCGGTGGGATCGCCGACGTCGATTTTACTTAAACTAATTTTCAAGCATTTGACGAGGCTAATCAAAAATTGTTAATCTCTGGAGCGAATTTCAAGACTTCTTCCAGCGAAACAAAGTTCTCGTGTGCTCTAGCTTTCCAGTCCTCTGGCTTCTTGTTTTCTTGCAAGGATCAGCATTCTTAACAGCATTTTCTAGGCACCGAGGTCTTGCATCAGACATTCTGCACAAGGATTGCCTGATATCTTCATCACCAGCAACAATGGAAACACAGCTTCTGCACTTTTGCTAACCCGTGTCACAGCTAAGTATTTTCACTATTTTTATTTCTATTTCATTTCAAATATATTAGCATTCTGTCTACTGTCTATTCCAAACATCCTTGTCCCCACCTTCTCTGTTCTTTCCGGAGAGGCTGAAAAGCCTTTCACCTCTTATTCCCTATTCTTTGCCTCTGACATCTGTTTAGTCTCCCTTTAGACAAACACCCTCTGTCCAATCAATTTAGCACTCCCTATCACCATACCAGACTAGACCCAAATCCTTATATCCCTGTTTCCCTGTTGGTCTCCTCTATCCCTCTGTCCCTTTTTGACATTCTGTCCATTGTCCCAGAACTTTGCACATACTCCCAGACCATTAACCAAAACCAGACTCTCAGACCCAAACCCCTAGACCATTCAACCAAGCCCAAAACTCTATCTCAGACCCGTCCACAGACCAGAATCTTGTCTAGAACTCATCCACAGACTACTGCCCCGACCGACATCGGTCACTTCCCTAACCGACGTCGGCAGAATAACCGACCTCGGCAGCCTTGACAACCGACGCCGGTAGGACCACCGATGCCGATGACTTTGACTAGGTCGACAGCACATTCAGGTAAGCATTTGCTTCCACTTTTCATTCTGTCTTTATCATTTTTAGTCTTTTATCTTTCTATCCTTTATCAGACATCTTTTTATTAATCAGTGCATTGACATCTCTTAAGCTTTTTCTTTTGGGATCAAGCTTTTGCTTGGCAACCCACCATCTCTTTATCTAACATCTTCTTTATCTCAGTCTCTTTCTTTTTCAGGTGTCATTCCTCCACAACCAAAGAGGAGTTCTCACTTTGTCTGGATTACGGTGCGCACGACTATATCTAGGTACATACAAGCCTTGACCATTTCTCTTAGTTTCTTAATTCCTTCTTTGAATGTGAAAGCGAAAATATAGCATAGAAACAGATTTATTAGAAGGTATTGAGGAAAAATTTGTGGTTAAACTCCACAAAAGTATCCTAAAGGTAATTATACACAAGTCTATAATAATAAGAAACTAATATTCTTATATTGTGTAAAATAAGCACATGGCCATTCTACACAACATATGAATATAGTTAATTAATTTAATAGATTACATTCTAGAATGATAAAAAAAATTTAAATTTAATTCCAAAAAAATTTGGATAAGAATCCATAAAACATGATATATAATTCAAATATACTCTAAATTAGAATTCGATAATAGAGAAAATAGGTTCCAATATTTGAAATAATTAATACTATACAAAATCCAATAATAATAGTTTTGATTTTTAGTCTAAACTAGAATATGTTCAATGAAATTATGGTTATGATCCCCTACCAGCAATGGGTAGTGATTAGGGCATTAGGGGAAATCAAGGTCTTTAGGTGGATAGGCATGGCACCTTTTATGGACTTACCATGGGCAATGAGGATGCTAAAAAGTAGTTGATCTAGTAACCATGACATATCATGGGATGGATAGACATTGGATAGATGAGGAAATAATTATTATATTTTGTGAGATTACATGATAGGTTAAAGATATATTCATGTAGGTGGATTTTAATGCCATAGATAGGGTGCCCCAAAAGTACGGGCTATAATATATAGCTAATTTTTCCATTCCATAGTGGTTCTTAGGGGAAAGTGGGAGGTCAAATATGCCCAACTTGGGATACTAGGGTGGAAACCCATAACACCAAGGATTTTTATAAACATGATGATTATGAGTAAGTACATAGGTTGGGAAATAAGATATAGTAGGAGGATGGGATGATGCATAGGTTTCAACACCAATGGGTGGCTATCAATAGCCATAATAGCCACCAGAGCCACAGGACCACCACAACCACTGCATTAAAAACACATTAACCAAAAACAACATCAAAAGGTTGATCCACAATAAAAATAGGCTAATCCACATCAACAAAAACATGTTGTGTTAGAGGGGTATAGAGACTAGGCCATCATGGGAAGCAACTAGGAAGCTACTCAAGATGACCCAGAAATAAAGGAGGAAAAGGTTGAGATGACCATGGATGAGGATTCAAATCCATTTTATGAGGAGGGGGATTCATGTAAAATAGTTTGTTCTATTAATATTTCATTTTTTTTACCACATTACTTTATATTTTATTTAATTTTGTTTATTTTACATGGTTAAAATTATAATTTATGTATGTAATTATTTGTGATTGTAGAATCAGCCATAGAGTGGAAGAACTTGATTAGAGACATTCTAGTTAACTTATTCAATATAAGCATTGGACATAGTAGAGATAAAATTATATTGGATTCAAGTATTCCTACAGGCATAAACAAGCACATTGATGTATTTTCTCCTACATATAATGTGTCTTAGGATTTGATTCATCAAATAGGGGTGATCATTGGTTTAGAGTCTCAAGTGAAGACTCTTAGTGACATCATAAAAATAAGAGGTGGTAAAGCTTCATCTAGTCATTAGACAGTGGGAGGGATAGCCTCCCAAGTGGGAATGTGCTAGACATGATGTATGAGGACTCATATCCCACATCAATCCTCTTTGTTAGGTCTTTTTCACAAGATAAGGATAATGAATTCTAGGTACTCTATGTTTGGAGGGGTTTAACATCTAGGGGGACTTTAGGACTATGTTATTATGTAAATCATGGTTTTTAGATTTTTAGGATATTTTACACACTTTCCCTCTACATAGAAACATGCGCACACGCGCGCGCATGCACACGCACGCGTGCACGCACGCACGCACGCACGCGCACACACACACACACACACACACACACACACACACACACACACACACACACACACACACACACACACACACACACACACACACACACACACACACACACACACACACACACACACACACACACACACACACACACACACACACATTTTGACTCATTTTTATGAAATAGCATCTTACACTATTCTTTAATTCTATGTATGATTTTTAGAGTGCGAATTTTAAATGACTATAAATGTGATTAAATGTTATGCATATGTGGTTTTTATAATGATATATAATTGATTATATATGAAATGATAAAAGAAAGTATGAAAATGTGATTATGACAGATGTTTACAAAACTACAAATGTGTTAATGACTATTTTATAGGTGATGATATATCTATTTCATTTACACAAATAATTAATTTCACCTTATGGACAAGGGAATGAAGAATGGGGATTATATATATATATATATATATATATATATATATATATATATATATATATATATATATATATGAGATGGTGATAATGGAAAGCTATACATCAAAATTTCACAAGGAACATGAGATTAACCTAATCCTTATAAGAAAAAGGAGGAAATTTTACTTCTTACTAAAATTATGGAATACTAGTCTTTTTGAATTTGTCTAGACTTAGATAAAGATATGGTCAAACATGACAAAATTGGAAAGAGGTATGAGATTTAAATTTTGGCATAGATATCTAGGCAATATTTTGGGTAGGATTGTATTGTTTTCTAGACACTTTTTAAATTTATTTTTCTATTGCTTTTTTTTACAACCCCTCTATACTTAGTTTCATGTGATTAGGAAGATGCATTGGCTCATATCCAAAGGATATAAGTAGGTAATTAATTTAATATACCCCCAATTATAAACCCACATAACTAGTAAGATGTGATGGCTCAACATTGAGGATTAGTGAATGGAAACAGATGTGAGATTTATTTGATTTGCATAAGCTTGAGTTTGAGTTATTATATTTTTTTATTTTTTGAGGGAAGGATCATTTTCTATAGAGTTATAAATCATCTCATGTTGATGTCATGGAGGTTTTTTTGTGAGTGTATGAATTTCTTTGATACTCTAAGTGGTAATGACAAAGTGTGCGATGTGTTTGTCCTAATATACTTGAAGGAGGCTTGGTTGGTCTTCAGTTTTGGCATGGTTAGAGATGTTTAGGGATGAGTATAGAGTATTGAGAATGTGAAATTGGTCATATAAGATGTTTTTTTATGGTTTGAGTGCTTAGATGCATGAATGGATTTCATATGGTTGATCATTGTTTTCATCTAGACATTATGGGTCTACTGGCAAAAAATCTTAGTAAGTACTTTGATGACATCACCATTATCAAGTGTGGATGAGTCAATGGGAGTTGGTCATATGTTTGTGACCAAAAAAATTCATAGTTTCTATGTACTAAATTTTATTTCATTATATGAAGTGTGACATAAGATATTCAAGTGCAAAGTTGGGCTCCCAGGTAGTTTGACAATGTTTTCCCATGCTTAGTCAAATTTGCAAAGTGGAAAGAAAAACCAAGTAGGAAATTTGATGGGGTTATATTTATCATGTGTGAAGGTATCAAGATAATTTTATTATATGGTTTTGTTAAGTTTTATCCCTAGTTTATTTGCGCTAAATTTTAGGTCATGTGATGAAGTGCATTAAAAGATATGCATGTACAAAGTTAGCCTTCCAGGCAGTTCTTGGCATAGTTGGCTATGTGGCAAAAAAATATGAGTTTGAAATTAATGGTGTTATATCTCAAACACATGAGGGTTAAAATATAAAATTGATAAATAGTTAGATTATCTTATGTGAGGATATCAAATGGTCCAAATTTTAGATCATGCATCTAAGTAAAACAAAATTTATTGAGGTCTAAAGTTGGCCTTCCAAGAAGATTGCAATAGTTCCCATACTTAGTATATTTTACAAGAGATGAAGATCATGACCAAATTAAGATCCAATGGTTCGTGGTTGATCATACAGATTAATCTAATGATGTGTATCGAGTCAAAGAGGTCAAAGTGATAATTATTTAATGTTAGCCAAAGATAAAGATCAAGCTACTTCTAAGATCTGATAGTGAGTAGATGTTCATACTAATCAAGATAAATAGAGCATATTGAGTGAAATTAGTTTAAAGTGTCCATTGTTTAAAAATAGATAAATATTGAGCTACATATAGGAGATCAACAAATCATGTTTGTTCTAAGATATCAGGAAGAAGTGAAATGATGCCAAGTGTTCAAGGTTTAACATTTGGGCAGTGGTGCACTATGAGTTAAAGTTTGAATAAGATCGATGGTGAGTATTTAATCTAAGTAGCGAGGACATAAGATGATATCATAGTGATTGAATTTTAACTATGACTGTTTGAATTTAAATATGTAAATTTAATAAAGGAAAGACCAGTGTCTAGTTTTTGGGCCATATATTTTGATCTATGCAGAATTCACTCATGGTGTAAAAAAAGAATTTTTAGATGACTCCAAGGTGCATCTAGAAGTATATATTTAAAGATAAAATTATGTATATTTAAATTTATGAAGTTTCAAAGTTGACTATGTGTTTGAAGTTCATCTGTTAAGAACTTGGGAAGGATGTTTGAGCCTATGTTGATGTTATTTTGATTTCTCATGATGAGTTAATTATTTGCGAGTGTTAAATAATCCATGAAGACCATCTATGTGCATTATGAAGGTTTGAATAATAATATGTATTATGAAAAAATGGTTATAAGTCTATTGTGTTTTTGTTCATGGTGACTGTGTATACAGAGAGGTGTTTAAACTAATTGGGGGTTAGCAGAAGGGTGATATGATGGATGTTTCCACTTAAAGGGGACCTATAGATCATGTGGGATGGGTCCATGTGTTGGAATGTGTTCATGTGTTCTTATTTTTATTTAAGAAGTGTCAAAGAGGTGAATGGGTCTCCATAAGACCTTAGGCCTATTTGAAAGAGATTTGTCTTTAAGTGTTACCCATGTAGGATGCCTTAATGGTTAAAGCATGCCTAATGTCTGACCAAGGTGTTTTTAATCATGAAGGCTCTATAAATAGTTAAATCGAAGATGCTGATTTCTATATTTTTTATGATAATATTTTGTGAAAGAGATTTGAGAGAGAATTATGTGAGAGGAGTATGCATTAAAGTAGAGAAGAGAGGATAGGTAGTGTCCTTGTTTGATGAGTTTATGAGAAGAATAATTTGTTAAATGAGTGTATGACTTACAAGTCATATGTTTTATGATAATATAGTGTTCTTCTATTTTAAAGATATGCAAAGAGGTCTGAGTGTGCATATGATGATAGTTTGAGTGAAGAAGGAGATAGATTATGTCATGCCTATGTAAGAGACCTATATGAGATAGAGAGGGAGTTTGTGTAGGGGTTATAAAATTAGAGATCCATCATTAGGTGTTGAAGACATCAATTCTAAGGTGTATATGTTCACTTCAAAGGAGGGTCTAAAGTAATTGATCTTCCTTAGGGGTAGTTACTCCTTGTGAAAAAGGTGTTTCACTGAAGGCATTTGGTCAGGAGGACTTGGTCAAGGTTTCTGGTCTAAAGGACTTGACTAGTCTCTTGTTTATAATATCTTATAAGACAAGTAGTCCATGAGTTGTAGGCTTGAGAGTGGGTTTTATTACCCATGAGGGCTTCCCATAGGAACTATGTGTTATGTGTTTGATCTTGTGTATGCATTGAATGAATGAGTTCTCTTGATAATGTTGTTTGATCAAGTTGATATATGTTTGTTGTTTAATAGTTTGAAAGGATTAGAATTAAAATTGAAATATATGGGATCACTAATTCAGCCCTCCTCTCAGTGATTATACCTATAATAATTGGTATTAGAGAGGGTCTTTTGGTAAAGGATTGACAACTTGAAGGTGATCTAAGGTACAAGATGGGTAGTCATCAAGGATGTTTATCTATTAAGCAAGAACTGATGTTCAATGGATCCAATTATGATTTTTGGAGTGAAAGTATGAGGACATACATTATGTCCCTAGGGTTTGATGTATGGTAATATATTTTGGATGATTATGTTGTTCCTACTACTCCTCCATATAGTGCTACAAACAAGAAGTTGTTTGAGATTAATTTTAAGGCAATGAATGCCATCACTTGTTATATTACAAAGATTGAGCTCACCAAGGTAATCCATTATAAATATACTAAAGAGATATGGGAAAAAATGTAGATCATTTATGATGGAGATTCAAAGGTCAAGCTTTCTAAGTTATAGACTCATAGAAGGAAATTTGAAAGTCTCAAGATGAATGAAGAAGATTCTATGGCATCCTTTCTGTAGAGAGTTGATGAAATTGTGAACATTATCAAAGGTCTTGGAGAGAACCTTGAAGAGGCTACCATATTTTAAAATTTATTAAGCTCTATGTCCCTCAATTTTGATCCAAAAGTATCTAATATAGAAGAAAGTCATTATCTTACTCAGTTTAGGATTGATCAATTGCATGGCACCCTTACTGTTTATGAGATGATGAAGAATGATGATATACCACCAAAGAAGCAAGCAATATTCAAGATAGAGATGAATCCAAAGAATAAGTTCCAAGGTAATAAATCAAAGGAGGATGACATTTATAATATAGGTAAGGATGAACTAATTTATTTGATTTCAAGGAAATTAAAAATAGATTCAGGTAAGTATAAGGGTAAACTACTCATCAAACTCATCAAATGCTTCAATTGCAGAAAGGTAGGAATTTTACTAATAAGTGACCTCATAAGTATAATAAGGATGATGATGAAGAGCATAATCAAGGTCATGATGATGAAAAGAGATTATTCAAGTTTGATAAAATCAAAAAGGGATTTATAAGGTTTGATAACAAGAAGAAGTACTTCATTGACAAGAAGAGTCTCTACACCAAAGAAGATTGCAGCTCATTAAATGAAAGTGAATTCAATGAATCAAAGTATGATCATGAAGATGATGGTCTTATTGAAAATTAATACTTATTCATGGCTAAGGAAGGTTTTTACTCACATCAAAAAGAGTATACTTGGAGTGATTCAAATGATGATAAAGATGAGGTGGACTATGAGACTGAATTGATGAATACTCTTCAATAATTTAATATTAAGAATAAGATAAATAAGAAGATGAAATATAAACTCAAGTACTATGAGAATAAATTAATTGATTTTGAGGCAAGATTGGTTGAAGACTCTAGAGAACATGAAGGTGTTGTCATGTTTCTTAATTCTAAGTTGGAATCTATGTCTACAAATCTAAGATCCAAATAAGAAGAATGCTCAATGTATGTTTCTTAGATTGTGTCTTTGAAAGATGAGTTAGAGAAGCTTACAACCAAGGTGAAATCATTTATCAAGTTTTATAAAATCTCTAATAATCTAGATGATCTCCTAAAGAGTCAAATTTTAGCTAGTGATAGAGCTTGATTGGGTTTTAATGAAGATCCCGAAGTTGCTTTTCAAGTTGACATGAATGCCAATGAGAGAAAGGTAGATCAGCCTTTGAAGATAAATCATAATATAAAGAATGAAGGTGCTATCAGAATGAATATAAATCAAATTAGATAATCAAATACTATGAGGTATTTAAATTTCAATGGTTACTACTATACTTGTAATTAGTTTGGGCATAGAGCTAGAGAATGTAGAAAACTTGTTAGAAATGAGTTTGCATGGAATTATGAATGGAATAATTAGTCAAGTGGTGTGAGAAAGGTTGAGCATTTTAACTATCATAATGTGGGAAAATTTTCAAAACATTATCCATTTAAGGTAAGACAAGTTAAGTTTCCATCAAGAAGTATTATTTGTTACAACTATGAACAAAGAGGTCAAATTGCTAGATTCTACAAAATTAGGTCTACAAGTCAGAATAGGTTTAATTAAGCTCCTAGAGTACAAGGAAGAAGTCAAGTTAGCTCATGGAAACCAAAGGTGGTAAGTGTAAGTCATGATGAGTCTGTAGGTCCAAGTAATCTATTTTTTATGGTGGAGAATGCTTCAAAAGTTAAAGAGTGTCAAGGGCTCTCATTATCTACTCATGTTAAGAGTGAAGAGATCAACCTCAAAGAGAATACCAAGGTGTTGGTTGAAGCTAGTTATGAGGTATGTATGGATCCAAGTGAACGTCTTACTATTGATGATAAAGTATCATTTAAATAACATCAATTGTCATTACCTAGTAATAAGGTTCCAAGTTACAAGGAATATTTTGTAGATAAAAAGGTATGTCATGAATCTATGTTGTCTCCATGTATTATCAATCCAATCTTAGAAGAGAAGGAAAGTGATTCAAAAAATGAAGCAATTTTCATAGTTAAAAATAAGAAGAAGAAGAATAAAATAAATAAATCTTATAGATATAAGAGGATTCTAGTGGTTACTAAGATGTGGGCCACTCCTAGCTTCACTTTGTTTTAGAAGATTGTGGTGCAAAGGATGTCTTTGACTATGCTTATTAAGAGACTCCTTTTAGTGGAGAATCAAGTGTTGTTGTGGTGTTCTTCAGATGATCCTAGAATGCTAGAGATGAGTGTTTTTAGTTAGAGAAAGTATGTCCAGGTGAAATATATGCTTTGGTGTTGTTAGAGTAATGTCATAGTTGTATATGATTAGTTTGTAGGGCCAGATTGAAGTTTTTCAAGTGGAAAAAGAGGATTTATGATTTTTAAAGATGATTCTTTACATAGAAAGTTTTGATGACCATATTTTATCATTCTCTAGTGGTTTTGTGGTCTAAATGTATGTTGAAATCAAATTGGAGATTTTTGATTTCTCTTAGTTTTTTAGTTTTGGCTTAAAAGGAAGCAGGCCTAAAAATGGGTTATGAGATGTATGGATTACCAAAGGTGTATAAGCTCAAATATTTTTCCAAAAGTGTGTGATGGGTTTATTCAGGTTTTCAATAAGTTTAAAAGGTGTGCATTAACCAGAAGGTGGTTTGTTGACCTTGTTTTTTTGAGTTTCTAGGGTTTGGGGATATGTTAGAAAAGTGGTATGCTTTATGAATTGAGATCTAAATATTTTTAATAGGTTGAATGGGCCAAAGTCATAGTAAAATAAAGCTTCACATAGATTTTAAGTTTTATTGTTTTCAATTTATTCATTTTTTTATCAAGATGGGGGCCTAATTGGAAAGTTAGTCTGTGAAGAAAGTATGTTGAATATGATGATCTAGGTGTTGAAAATTGGTGTGCTTAAGGGGGAATATAATATTTCTATAGATATGAATTTCTATTTTTTTATTTGTGTCTACAAAAAAAATTGGTCTCTATAAGTTCCAAGTAGGGTTATAAGGATACTAGATAGGTCTAGTAAGAAGAAGAGTGTTGACATATAGCAAGAGGAAGTTGTCAAGGCAAGAAGAGGTAGGTTATAGGTGAGGGGGAGTTTTTAATATCTTTATAAGATGGTATTCTCATTTTGATATTATTTTTAGGTCCTTATTATTAGCTTATGCCCACTTTGTCAAAGTGTCAAAGGGGGAGAGTGTTCCTATTGTGAGAGTGTTTAAAAAGAGAAGAAAGGTGAGATGTATATTTATGGGTGTTAACGTCATAAAAAGGGGGATATTTTTGGATAGTTTTAAATTATGTCATGGTGATGTCATGGATGTGTCTTGGTGAGTGGATGAAGTGCCTTGATAGTCTCAGTTATAATGGCAATGTGTGTAATGTGTTTATCCTAGTACGATTGAAGTAGGCTTATTTAGTCTTCAGTTTTGGCATGGTTAGATATTTTTAGGGATGAGTATGGAGTATTGAGAATGTGAAATGGGTTATATAAGATGTATTTTATGATTTTATTACTTGTATGAATGAATTTATTTCATATAGCTAATCACTATTTTCATCTAGACCTTTTATGTCTAGTGGCAGAAAATTTGAGCAAGCAGTCTGCTGACATCACCGTTGACACATGTGGATGAGTCAGGGGGAGTTGGTCTTATGGTTTTGATAAAATTTGTGTTGAGTTTCTATGTTATAAATTTTTTGTCATGTAATGAATCAAAAAATAAGATATTCAAGTGTAAATTTGGGCTCCCAGATAGTTTGATAGTGTTTTCCCATAGCCAAATTTGCAATGTGGCAAGAAAATCTACATAAACAATTTTATGGTGTTAATTTTTTCATGTGTGAAGGTATAAATATAATTTTATCATATGGGTTTGTTTTTTTTTATTCCTATTTGATATGTACAAAATTTTAGGTCATGCAATGAATCACATCAAAAGATATACATGTGCAAAGTTGGCCTTCTAGGCAGTTCTTAACATGGTTAGCTTTCTGGTAAAAAATCTAAGTGAGTATAATAATGGTGTTATATTTCACACACATGAGGGTTTTAGGAGTATATTAATTCATGGTTGGATTTTTATATGTGAGGAGATCATATGGTACAAATTTTAGATCATGCATCTAAGTACAACAAAAGTTATTGAGGTCCAAAGTTGGTCTTCCAGGCAAATTACAACGGTTCCCATATTTAGTAAATTTTGTAAGAGATAAAGATCAGGACCAAATGAAGATCCATAATTTTGAGGGTGATCATATATATTTATATAATTACATGTATCCAGTTAAAGAGGTTAAAGTGATAGTTGCTTAACGTTAGGCACAAATAAATACTAAGCTACTTTTAAGATATGAAAATGAGCAGATGTTCATACTAATAAAGATCAATATAGTGTATTGAGAAAAATGAGTTCAAAGTATCCATTGTTTAAACATAGATAAATATTAAGCTACATATAGGAGATCGATGGAGCATTTTTGATCTAGGATATCAAAAATAAGTGAGATGATGTTAAGTGTTCAAAGTTTAACTTTTGGGTAGTGGCCCACTATGAGTTAAAGTTTGAAGAAGATTGATGGTATGTATTTAATATAATCAAAGAGTACATGAGATGATAACATGGTGATTGAAGTTTAATTGTGAATGTTTGAATTCAAATCTTTGAATTTAATAAAGGAAATACCAGTGTCTGGGTTTTGGGTTATATATTTCAATTTATGCAAAATTTGTTCATGGTGTAAAAAATGACTTTGTAGAGGACTCCAAGGCACATATGGAAATATATATTTAAATGTCCAAAATTATTTACAATAAAATTTAAGAAGGTTAAAATTTTATTGAGTGTTTGATGTTCATTTATTAAGAACCTTGGAAGGGTGTTTGATCATGTGTTGATGTTGTTCTGATGTCTCATGATGAGTTAGATATTTTGGAGTGTTGTAGAATCCATGAGGACCATTTGTGTGCATTATTAAGGTTTGAATAATCATATGAAATTTGAACAAAGCTTTAGAAGTGGAATATGTTTTCATTCATGGTGACTATGTATATAGAGATTTATTTGAACTAATTGGGGGTTAGCATAAGGGTTCTATGATGCATGTTGAAACTTAAGGGAGACCTATAGATCATGTGGGATGGGTCCATGTGTTATAATGTGTACTTGAGTTCTTATTTGACTTGAAGAAGTGTCAAAGAGGTGAATATGTATCCATAGGGCTTTAGGCCTATTTGAAAGAGATTTGTGCTTAAGTGTGACCCATGTAAAATGCCTTAAGGGTTAAAGCATGCTTAATGGCTGACCAAGATGTTTTTAATCATGAAGTATATATAAATATTTAAATAAAAGGTAGTGATTTCTAGATTTTTTATGATAATATTTTGTGAAAGAGACTTGTGTGAGAGGAGTATGTGTTGAAGCAAAGAAAAGAGGATAGATAGTGTTCCTATTGGATGAGTTAATGAGAAGAACAATTTGTTAACTAAGTGTATGGCTTACATGGCATGTTTTTGATGACATAATAGTGATATTATAGTTTAAATATATACAAAGAGGTTTGTGTGTGCATATGAGGAAAATTTTTGTAAAGGAGAGAGATTATGTCATGCCTATGTAAGAGGCATGTATGAAATAAAGAGGGAGTTTGTGCAAGGGTTAGAAAATTAGAGATCCATCATTAGGTGTTGAAGACATTGGTTCTAAGGTGGAGGTGTTCACTTCAAAGGAGGGTCTAAAGGACTTTATCTCCCTTAGGGGTAGTTTCTCTTTGTGAAATAAGTGTTTCACTAAATGCCTTTAGTTAGGAGGACTTGATCAAGGTTTTTAGTCTAAAGGACTTGACCAGTCTCTTGTTTTTAATCTCTTATAAGACAACTAGTCTATGTGTTGCAGGCTTGAGAGTTGGTTTTAATCCCCATGAGGGTTTTCAATAGGAACTATGTGTTGTGTGTTTGATCTTGTGTATACATTGAATGAATTAGCTTTCTTGTTAATGTCTCTTGATTAAGTTGATATATGTTAATTGTTTAATAGTTTGAAATGTTTGAAATTAAAATATATGGGCTCAATAAATCACCTCCCACTCTCAGTGATTATACCTATAACAATTGGTATCAAAGTGGGTCCTATGGTAAAGGCTTAATAGCTTGAATGTGATTCAAGGTATAATATGGATAGTAATCAAGGAGGTTTATCTATTAAGCAAGTACTAATGTTCAATGGGTCCAATTATGATTTTTAGAGTGTAAGGATGAGGACATACATTATGTCCCTAGGGTTTGATGTATGGAAATATGTTGTGGATGCTTATGATTTTTCCACTACTCCATCTAGTGTTGCAAACAAGAAACTATTTGAGAATAATTCTAAGGAAATGAATGCCATCAGTTGTGGTCTTATAGAGACTGAGTTCACCAAGGTAATCCATTATAAATCTATTAAAGAGATATAAGACAAAATAAAAATCATTTATGAAGGAGATTCAAAGTTTAATCTTGCTAAGTTACTGACTCATAGAAGGCAATTTGAAAGTCTAAAGATGAATGAAGAACATTATGTGGCATCCTTTCTATAGAGAGTTGATGAAATTGTCAAAATTATCAGAGGTCATGGAGAGAACCTTGAAGAGGCTAATATAGTTCAAAAGGTATTAAGGTCTCTATCCCTTAATTTTGATCTAAAAGTATCTACTATAGAAGAAAGTCATGATCTTACTTCGTTGAATATGGATTAATTGCTTGGCACCCTTACTGCCTATGTGATGAGGAAGAATGATTATATACCACTAAAGAAGGAAGTAACATTCAAGACAAAGATGAATCTAAAGAAGAATTTCCAAGGTCAAAAACCTAAAGAGGAAGAAATTTTTGATATAGATGAGGATGAACTAATTGCTTTGATTTCAAGGAAATTTAAAAAAAGTTTAGGCATGTAGAAGGGTAAACTAACCATCAAATGCTTCAATTATGGAGAGATAAGAAATTTTCCTAATAAGTGCCCTCATAAGTATAAGAAGGATGATGATGAAGAGCATGATCAAGGTCATGATGATGGAAAGGGATCATTCAAGTCTGATAAAAGCAAAAAGGGATTCTAAAGGTTTGATAATAAGAAGTACTTCAAGGACAAGAAAATTCTCTACAATAAAGAAGATTTCAGCTCATCAAATGAGAGTGAAGTCAGTGACTTGGAGTATGATCATGAATATGATGGTCCTATTAAATATGAATGCATGTTCATGGCTGAGGAAAGTAATTGCTCACATCAAAAGGAGTCTACTTGGAGTGATTTAGATGATTATAAAGATGAGGTGAAATTTGAGACTAAATTAATGAATTCTCTTAAAGAAATAAAGATTGAGAAGAAGATCAATAAGAATATGAAATCTAAACTCAAGGACTGTGAGGAGAAATTTAGTGTGTTTGAGTCAAGATTGGTTGAATACTCTAGATAACATAAAGGTGTTGTCACATTTATTTATTCTAAGTTGGAATCTATGTCTCCAAATCTAAGAGCCAAAGAAGAAGAATGCTCATGGTATGCTTTTGATATTGTGTCTTTAAAAGATGAGTTAGAGAAGTCTAAAAGTAAGGTGAAACCATTTGTCAAGTTTGATAAAATATTTAATAATAGGGATGATCTACTAAAGAGTCAAAAGTTAGCTAGTGATAGATCTGGATTGGATTTTAATGAAGAGCCCAAATTTTATTCTCAAGTTGACATGAATGTCAATGAGAGTAAAAATGGATCAGCCTTTGAAGATAAATCATTAGAAAAGGAATGAAGGTGCTAGAAGAATGAATACAAATCAGATTAGACAACTAAATTCCATGAGGTATGAAAATTTTAATGGTTACTGTTATATTTGTAATCAATTTGGGCATAGACCTAGATAATGTAGAAGACCTGTTAGACATGATTTTGCATGGAACTATGAATGGAATCATCAGTCAAATGGTGTGAGAAAGGTTGAGTGTTTCATTATCATAATGTGGGATAATTTGTAAAACATTTTCCATTTAAGGTAAGACAAGTTGAGTTTTCATCAAGCAGTATTATTTTTTACAACTCTAAGAAAAGATGTCACATTGATAGATTTCGCAAGCAAAGGTCTACAATTTAGAATAGGTTTAATCAGGATCCTAGAGTGAAAGGAAGAAGGAAATTTAACTCATGTAAAGTAAATGTGGTAAGTGTGAGTCATGATGAGTCTACAGGTCCAAGCAATCTATTTTTTATGGTGGAGAATGCTTTAAAAGTTGAGTGCCAAGGGCTTTCATTATTTGCTCATGTTGTGAGTAAAGAGACTAAGCTCAAAGAGAAGACCAAGGTACTGGTTGAAGCTAGTTCTGATGTATGTATGGATCCAAGTGAACATCATGTTATTACTGATCAAGTATCATTCAAATAACATCAATTTTTAGTACTGTCAGGATCCTCTCCTAGAGTACAATTGATTACCTTTGTATAAGCAACTAAACGCGAAATTAAACCAGAAGTAATAAATAACTAGAAACTAGAAACAACAAAGAATATGAGATACGAGAAATAATACAATCTATATTAACACTCTTCTAAAAGGAAATACAATGAAGAAATCACACTCTTCCCACACCTCTTGGGCGTATAGTAATTCTCCCTCAAGAGTTCTCTCTCTCTCTCTCAATCAATTACAACCAACTCAACACTGAATTGTTCCCTCTAGTGACAATCAACCCAATGGTTGTTGTTGCCTACTCTCATCCACCAATGACAATCAACTCAATGGTTGTTTTGCCTACCTTACAATAGATCTCCCTGATCTTACACCTTGTAGATCAATTGACCTTGCTCACATGTAGATCTTCCTAGTCTTGCACTCCTGCAGACCTCCTTCTAGATCTTACACTTGAGGATCTAATCCTTTAGTCTTGATTACAATACAGCCCCATGGGTCTCTTAAATAGATCCCAAAACAAATAATAATTAGAAACACAGAATCAAGACTTAAATTAGTCTTTACATGCAAACTGACTGTCCATCTAAAATTAGACCAGTTCTAGAAACACACAGGTGATCGACGTCGGTTCCTATCTGACCGATGCCGACTGACCATAACTGATGCCAATTACTGTGTAGCTGAAAATGAATAACATCAGTTGGCCTGACTGATGTTGGTTACTCTAAGACTTAGAAACCTCCACATTTGCATCAGTTAAGCTTTTAGCTCCACAACTTAACAATCTCCCAATTGGAGATAAATAGTTGCATCTGTACCTGTACCTATATAGCAACATCCTCTAAATTTTTTTTTGGCTTGTATCTCCATCTTCAAGTTCAATCTTGAAGATCAACCACCAACAGTGAACACATATCCTGTGGTGATTCTCCTATCATCCAAGTCACCTGCTATATCCGAATCTACATACCCATGTAGAGAAGTGTTTGACCTTGCATAGCATAAATACTTGTTGTTGGTCCCTCTCAGATATCTGAGAATCCACTGAACTACTTTCCAGTGCTCCTTTCCTGGATTGGCCATAAACTTGCTGACAACTCCCACTACTTGGGCAATATCAGGTCTAGTACATACCATGTACCCAACCTCATCATGTGATTTAAGACACTGTTCTAAGCTCAGCTTGAACTGTCCAACCATAGGTGTGCTTACCGGTTTTGCATCCTACAAATTGAACTTCTCCACTACCTTATTCACATAATCCTCTTGAGATAAAATCAACCTGTGATTTTTCCTATCTCTAGAAATACTCATGCCAAGGATTTTCTTTGCTGCTCCCAAATCCTTCATGGCAAATGTCTGAGCTAATTTTACCTTTAGCTCAGTAATTCCTTGCATGTGTGAATCTACAACAAGCATATCATCCACATACAGTAATAGGATAATGTAGCTAATATTATCCAACTTGGTAAAATAAACACAATGGTCACATTGACATTGACTAAAGTCATGCTTTGTCATAAACCTGTCAAACCTTAAACACCATTGTCTTGCAACTTGCTCAAGACCATATAACCTAGCCTTATGTCTCACTTGTCCATTCTCTCCTTTCTTTAACCTATGAATCCATTCATCTTTCAGTGCTTTCTTTTCAGCTAGCAACTCTACCAAATCCCACGTTTGGTTCTCTTCCAAGGAATCAATTTCCTCATTCATGCCATGCTCCCACTGTTTCCTAGATTCTACCTGCATTGCCTCTTCAAAACTTCCTAGTTCTCAACCATCAGTGAGAAACAAGTAGTATAAAGAAAGGGAATAATGAATTTGAGGCTTACTTACCCTTTCAAACCTCCTCATGGGCATTTGAGACTCATTGACAGCGTGCTGTCTGCCCAAATTTCATTCTAATAGTGACCGATCCCAGTCATCTCTCAGTTTACACCCAACCAATGTTGGTTCCATGTGACCAACCTAACTAATGTCAGTTCTTACCTGACCAATGTCAGTTTCCACCTGCCTAACATCACTGACTTTGGTCTCCACCAGACTGACATCAGTTCTTGCCTGAACCTACTTGACATCACTAACTTTGGTCTCCACCAAACTGACGTCAGTTCCTGCCTGATTGACGTTGGTTCTTACCTGACCAATGTTGATATCTATGTTTTCTTGTCAGTGATTATTTTTACCCGCGAGCTCATTTTGGATCATAACCTTGTCCAAATCAACATTGCCCTGCTCAGAATTATTTAGCCTCTTGAGCTGATCTCTGTCCATCATCTTCTCCTTGAAAACCAAGGCTTTCTAATTCTTAACATTTGACTTAAGAACATGTATTCCCTTCTCACTCATGTGACCAAGCCTACAAAGCCACATCTTTGCATCTACATCTAAAGTAGATAAAATAGAAGGATAATCAATAATACAAGTAGATAGATAAAGTGTACCTACTTTCTTACCTCTTGCTAAAACAAGTGCACCCTTGGAAACTTTCCAATATTCCACTATGAGAGTTATTGTGCAACCCTCATCACCCAACTTTCCTATAGAAATCAAATTCCACTTTAGGACTGGGACATGCATGATATCCTTCAACACCCATGTGTTGCCATTCTACAATTTCAGCTGCACTTTCCCTTTGCCAACAATTTGACAAGGCTCACCATCCCCTAAATAAACTTTTCCAAAGTCTCCATGGACATAATCATGAAAAAATTATCTATTTAGGGTTGCATGGAAAGAGGCACTAGAATCTAAAATCCAAGATTCTACTTTATCCAAGGAACATATAAGAGCATCCCATGCAATAATACCTGCATCATTTGCTTCTTTATTTCCTTGATGCTGATCTTCTACCAACCAACAATCTTTCTTTACATGCCCTTTCTTTCCACAATTCCATAATTGATAATTCTTGCCATTGAATTTCTCCATTCTTAGTCTACTTTCTTTTGCCATTACTTTACTCCCACTTAATCAGAAACCCCTGAGAGTGACCTGTAATCAATAAACACTAACCCACTCTACCACTTGTTAGTGAACCAAGCTCTGATACCAACTGTCAGGATCCTCTCCTAGAGTACAATTGATTACCTTTGTATAAGCAACTAAACACAGAATTCAACCAGAAGTAATAAGTAACTAGAAACCAGAAACAACAAAGAATATGAGATACAAGAAATAATACAATCTATATTAACACTCTTCTAAAAGGAAATACAATGAAGAAATCACACTCTTCCCACACCTCTTGGGCGTACAGTAATTCTCCCTCAAGAGTTCTCTCTCTCTCTCTCTCTCAATCAATTACAACCAACTCAACACTGAGTTGTTCCCTCCAGTGACAATCAACCCAATGGTTGTTGTTGCCTACTCTCATCCACCTATGACAATCAACTCAATGGTTGTTTTGCCTACCTTATAGCAGATCTCCCTGATCTTGCACCTTGCAGATCAACTGACCTTGCTCACATGTAGATCTTCCTAGTCTTGCACTCTTGCAGACCTCCTTCTAGATCTTACACTTGAGGATCTAATCCTTTAGTCTTGATTACAATATAGCCCCATGGGTCTCTTAAATAGATCCCAAAACAAACAATAATTATAAATGCAGACTCAAAGCTAAAATTAGTCTTTACATGCAAACTGACTGTTCGTCTAAAATTAGACCAGTTCTGGAAACACATAGGTGACCGACGTCGGTTCCTGTCTGATTGATGATGGCTAACCATAATCGATGTCAGTTGGCCTGATCGATGTTGATTACTCTAAAACTTAGCAACCTTCACATTTGCATCAGTGAAGCTTTTAGCTCCACAACTTAACAAGTACCTAGTAATAAGGTTCCAAGCTGTAAGGAAGATTCTACAAATAAAAAGGTATGTCATGAATCTATGTTATCTCCATGTATTGTCAATCCAATCTTAGAAGATAAGGAGAGTGATTTATAAAAGGATATAGTTGTTATAGTTTAGACTAAGAAGAAGAAGAAGAATAAAATCAAGAAATATTATATCTATAAGAGGATTCCAATGGTTACTAAGGAGATGTGGGCCACTCCTGGCTTCACTTTATTTTAGAGCATTATGGTGCAAAGGATGCCTCTGACTATACTTCTTAAGAGACTCCTTTTAGTGGAGAATAAAGTGTTTAGTGGTTTATATAGATGGTCCTAGAAGGATAAAAATGAGTGTTTTTAGTTGGAACAAGTATGTCTATGTGAAAGATATGCTTTCATGTTGTTAGAGTGATGTCATAACTATATATGGTCAGTCTGCAGGGTTAGACTAAAGTTTTTCTAGTAAAAAAAGAGGATTTTTGATTTTTCTAGATGATATTTTTTCATTAAAAGGTCTATTAACCATACTATAGTATGATCTAGGTTTTTCTGTGGTCTGTAGGTATGTTGAAGTCAATTTGGAGATTTTTGAGTACTCTCAGTTTTCTTAGTTTTAGCTTAAGGGTAAGTAGGCCTAAAAATGGGTTATAGGACATATGGATTCCCAAAGGTTTGGAAGCTCAAATATTGGTCCATAAATGTGTTATGGGTGTCTCTAGGTGTGCAATAATTTTTAAAAGTGTACATTGACCAGAAGGTGGTTTATTGACCTTGTTTGTTTTAAGTTTCTAGGGTTTTGAGCTATGCTAGAAAAGTGGTCTAACTTATGAGTTGAGGTCTAAGGATTCTTAATAAGTTTAATGGGTAAAATGGGTGGTCAAATCAAGATTAACATAGATTTTAAGTTTTGTTTTTTTCAAGTTATTCATGTTTTTTGTCAAGATGGGTGCCTACTTGGCAAGTTGGTTTGTGAAGTATGTTGCATAAAATGATCTAGGTGTTGAAAATTGGTGTGCTTGAGGTGGTATTTGAGATTTATTTAGATATGAATTTTAAATTATTTAAGTTTTGTCTACATAAATTTATGGGATCTACAAGTTCCATATAGGGTTACAAGGAGACTAGACAGGTCTAGTAACAAGAAGAGCATTTACATGTAGCAAGTGTAAGTTGTAAAGGAAAGAAGAGGTAGGTTCCTAGTAAGGGGGAGTTTTTATTATATTTATAATATGGTATTATCCTATTTATATTATTTTTAGGTCCTCAAGATCAATTGGTGCCCACTTTTTCATTGTGTCAAAGGGGGAGAAAGTTCTTATTATGAGAGTGCTTGAAGAGAGAGAAGAAAGGTGAGTTGTATATTTATGGATGCTGACATCAATGAAAAATAAGGATATTGTTGGACATTTTTAAATTATGTCATGGTGATGTCATTGAGGTGTCTTAGTGAGTGGATGAAGTGCCTTGATAGTCTAAGTGACAATGACAAAGTGTGAAATGTGCTTGTCCTAGTATGCTTGAAGGAGGCTTGGTCGGTCTTCAGTTTTGGAATGGTTAAAGATGTTCAAGGATGAGTATGTATTATTGATAATGTGAAATGGGTACTATAAGATGTTATTTTATGATTTTTTGGATTGTGTGTATGAATGGATTTCATCTAGTTTATTATTGTTTTCATCTAGATATTTTGGGTCTAATCGCAGTTTGTTGATGTCACCATTGCCATGTGTGGATGAGTCAAGGGGATTTGGTCATATTGTTATTATAAAATTTGTGCCTAGTTACTATGCACTAAAATTTAGGTCATGTAATAAATCACAATAAAATATATACAAGTGAAAATTTGGGCTCCCATGCAGTTTGATAGTGTTTTCTCATACTTAGGCAAATTTGTAATGTGGCAAGAAAAGCTAAATAAGAATTTTGATGGTGTTATATTTCACATTTGTGAAGGTATCAGGATAATTTTATCATATGGGTTTCACCAATTTTGTGCCTAGTTGATATGTGCTAAATTTTAGGTCATGCGATAAAGTGCATCAAAAGATATGCATGTGTAAAGTTGGTCTTCCAGGCAGTTCTTGACATAGTTGGCTCTGTGGTAGAAAAATGTGAGTGAGTAGATTAATGGAATTATATCTTGAATATATGAGGGTTCTATGATTATATTTATAAATGGTTAAATTATCTTATGTGAGGATATTATATGGTCTAAATTTTAGATCATGCATCTAACTATAGCAAAAGTTATTGACATTCAAATTTGGCATTCCAAGAAGATTGTAATGGTTCCCATACTTAGTCAATTTTACAAGAGATAAATATCAAGACCAAATGAAGATCCAAAGGTTCATATCTGATCATAAATATGCATCTAACTATAGCAAAATTTATTGACATTCAAATTTGGCATTCCAAGAAGATTGTAATGGTTCCCATACTTAGTCAATTTTACAAGAGATAAATATCAGGACCAAATGAAGATCCAAAGGTTCATAGCTGATCATAAATATTAATCTAATGGCATATATCAAGTCAAATATGTCAAACTAATAGTTGATTAACATTATGTAGATATAAAGACTTAGATGCTTCTAAGATCTAAATGTGAGTAGATGTTTGTATTAATCAAAATCAATGGAGCGTATTGAGTGAAATGAGTTCAAAGTGTATATATTTTAAACATGTAAAATATTAAGCTCTATATCAAATATCGATGGAGCATGTTTATTCTAGGATGTTAAGAAGAAGCGAGATGATGACAAGTGTTTAAAGTTTAATGTTTAGTTAGTGGTGCAATATGAGTTAAAGTTTGAAGAATATAAATGATGTATATTTAATCTAAGAAGTGAGTACATTATATGATATCATGGTGACCAAATTTTCATTTTGACTATTTGAATTTAACAAAAGAAAGACCAATGTCTAGTTTTTGGGCCATATCTTTCGATCTATGTAGAATTTTCTCATGGTATAAAAATTGGATTTGTAAAGGACACCAAGGAACATTTGAAAATATATATTTAAATGTTTGAAAATGTGTATATTAAATGTTATGAAGGTTCAAATCTGACTATGTGTTTGATGTTCATATGTTAAGAACTCAGGAAAGATGTTTGAGCTGATGTTGATGTTGTTTTGATATCTCATGATGACTTAGATATTTGGGAGTGTTGTAGACTCCATGAGGAGAATCTATGTGAATTATAAAGGTTTGAATAATCACATGAAATATGAACAAAGGGTTATAAGTTATTATTTTTTTATTCATGGTGATTATGTTTATAAAGAGGTGTTTGAACTAATTGGGGTTTAGTAGAAGGGTGCTATAATGGATGTTTGCACTTAAGGGGGACCTAAGATATTGTGGGACGGGTCCATGTTTTGGAATGTGTTCATGTGTTATTATTTTAATTGAAGAAGTGTAAAAGAGGTGAATGGGTCTCCATAAGACCTTAGGCCTATTTGAAAGAGAGTTGTGTTTAAGTGTGACCCATGTAAGATGACTTAAAGGTTAAATGATGCCTAATGGATGACCAATATGTTATTAATCATGAATGATATATAAATAATGAAATAAAAGATAGTGATTTATAGATTTTTTATGAGAATATTTTGTGAAAAAGACATGAGAGAGACTTGTGTGAGAGGAATATGCATTGAAGTAAAGAAAAGAGGATAGGTAGTGTGCTTATTGGATGAGTTGATGAGTAGAAGAGTTTCTTAACTAAGTGTATGAATTATAGGTCATATTTATAATGATAGAATAGTGATATTATAGTTTTAATATATGAAAAAAGGTTTGAGTGTGCATATGAGGATAGTTTGAGTGAAGAAGGAAATAGATTATGCCATGCCTATGTGAGAGGCCTATATGAGATAGAAAAGGAGTTTATGTAGGGGTTAGAAAATTAAAGATACATCATCAGGTGTTGAAGAAATAAATTTTAAGGTGAAGGTGTTCACTTCAAAGGATGGTCTAAAGGACTTGATCTTCCTTAGGGATAGTTGTTCCTTGTGAAATAGGTGTTTCACTAAAGGCCTTTGGCCAAGAGGACTTGATCAAGATTTTTAGTTTAAAGGACTTGACCAATATCTTGTTTTTAATCTATTATAGGATAAGTATTCCATGTGTTGTAAGCTTGAGAATGGGTTTTAATCCCCATGAGGGTTTCCCATAGAAAATATGTGTTGTGTGTTTGATCTTGTGTATGAATTGAATGAATGAGCTCTATTGTTAATTCTACTTGATCAAGATGATATATGTTGATTGTTTAATAATTTGAAAGGATTGGAATTGAAATTGACATATCTAGGCTCACTGATTGACCCCCCCTCTCAATTATTATACCTCTAACAATTGGTATTAGAGTGGATCCTTTGGTAAAGGATTGATAGCTTTAAGGTGATCCAAGGCACAATATGGCTAGTCATCAAGGAGGTTTCTCTACTAAGCAAGGATTGATGTTTAATGGATCTAATTATGATTTTTGGCATGCAAGGATAAGAACATACATTATGTCCCTAGGGTTTGAAGTATGGAAAATTATTGAGGATGGTTATGTTGTTCCTATTACTCCTCCATCTAATGTTGTAGACAAGAAGTTATTTGAGAATAATTCTAATGCAATGAATGCCATCACTTGTGGTCTTAAAGAGACTAAGTTCACCAAGGTAATCCATTGTAAATATACTAAAGAGATATGGGATAAAATTTAGATCATTTATGAAGGAAATTTAAAGGTTAATATTGCTAAGTTTCAAACTCACAAAAGTAAATTTGATAGTCTCAAGATGAATGAAAAAGATTTTGTGGCATCCTTTCTGTAGAGAGTTGATGAAATTATGAACATTTTTAGAGGTATTGGAGAGAATATTAAAGAGAATACTATAGTTCAAAAGGTATTATGGTATCTATCCCTCAATTTTGATCTAAAATTATCTATTATAGAAGAAATTCATGATCTTACTTAGTTAAAGATGGATCAATTACATGACAACCTGACATCCTATGAGATGAGGAAGAATGATGATATACCACCAAATAAGGAAGCAACATTCAAGATAGAAATGAAGTCAAATAATAATTTCCAAGGTAATAAACCCAAGGAGGATGACATTTTTTATATAGATGAGGATGAAGTAATTGCTTTGATTTCAAGGAAATTAAAAATAGGTTCATGTAAGTATAAAGGTAAACTACGCATCAAATGCTTCAATTATATAGAGGTAGGAAATTTTGCTAATAAGTACCCTTATAAGTATAAAAATGATGATGATGAAGAGCATGATTAAGGTCATGATGATGGAAAGAGATCAATCAAGTATGATAAAATCATAAAGGGATTCAGAAGGTTTGACAACAAGAAGTACTTCAAAGAAGATTGTAGCTCATCAAATGAGAGTGAAGTCAGTGACTTAGAGTATGATCATGAAGATGATGGTCCTATTGAATATGAATAAATGTTCATGGCTAAGGAATGTAGTTCTTCACATCAAAAGGAGTCGACTTGGAGTGATTTAGATGATTATAAAGATGAGGTGAACTTTGAGATTGAATTGATGACTTCTTTTGAAGAACTGAAGATTGAGAAGAAGATCAATAAGAAGATGAAATCTAAACTCAAGGACTATGAGGAGCAATTCAATGTGTTTAAGTCAAGATTGGTTGAAGACTCTAGATAGCATGAAGGTTTTTTCATGTTTCTTAATTCTAATTTGGAATCTATGTCTCCAAATCTAAGAGCCAAAGAAGAAGAATGATCATGGTATGCTTCTAAGATTTTGTCTTTGAAAGATGAGTTAGAGAAGTCTACAAGTAAGGTGAAATCATTTGTCAAGTTTGATAAAAGCTTTAATAATTTGGATGATCTCCTAAAGAGTCAAAACTTATCTAGTGATAGATCTAGATTGGATTTTAATGAAGAGCCCACATTTTCTTCTCAAGTTGACATGAATGTAAATGAGAGCAAGATGGATCATCTTTTGAAGATAAATCATCAGACAAGGAATGAAGGTGCTAGAAGAATGAATACAAATCAAATCAGAAAACTAAATGCCATGAGGTATGAAAATTTTAATGGTTACTATTATACTTGTAATAAATTTGGGCATAGTGCTAGATAATGTAGAAGACCTATTAGAAATTATTTCACATGAAACTATGAATGGAATCATCAGTCAAGTGGTGTGAGAAAGGTTGAGTGTTTCAACTATCATAATGTGGGATACTATGAAAAACATTGTCCATTTAAGGTCAAACAAGTTGAGCTTCCATCAAGAAGTATTTTTTTCTATAACTATGAATAAAGAAGTCACATTTATAGATTCTACAAGCATAGTTCTACAAGTTGGAATAGGTTTAATCAAGATCCTAGAGTACAAGGAAGAAGTCAAGTTAGCACATAGAAACCAAAGGTGAAAATTATGAGTCATGATGAGTTTATAGTTCCAATTAATCTATTTTTTATAGTTGATAATGCTTCAAAATTTAAAGAGTGCCAAGGGATCTCATTATCTGCTCATGTTGTGAGTGAATAAACCAAGCTCAAAGAGAAGACCAAGGTGCTATTTGAAGCTAGTTTTGAGGTATGTATGGATCCAATTGAACATCTTACTATTTTTGAGTGAGTGTCATTCAAATAAAATAAATTGTTAGTACCTAAAAATAAGGTTCTAAGCTACAATAAATATTCTACAGATAAAAAGGTACGTCATGAATCTATGTTATCTCCATGTATTGTTAATCTAATCTTAGAAGAGAAGGAGAGTGATTTAGAAAAGGAACGAGTTGTCATAGTTCAGAATAAGAAGAAGAAGAACAAAAGAAAGAAATATTATAAATATAAGATGATTTTAGTGGTTACTAAGGAGATGTGGGCCACTCCTGGATTTGTTTTATTTTAGAGAATTTGGTGCAAAGGATGTCTTTGACTATGCTTCTTAAGAGACTGATTTTAGTGGAGAAATAAGTAGTAAGATGGTGTTATTTATATGGTACTATAAGGATAGAGATGAGTTTTTTTAGTTTGAGCAAGTATTTCCAGGTGAAATATATGATTTGGTGTTGTTAGAGTGATGGTATAGCTATACATAGTCAATCTACAAGGTCAAATTGAAGTTTTTCAAGTGGTAAAAGAGGATTTATGATTTTTCAAGATGATAATTTTGAATAGAAAGTTATGTTGACCATAGTCTATCATGATCCAAGTGGTTTTTTGTTTTGAAGGTATGTTGAAGTCAAATTAGAGATTTTTGAGTACTCTCAATTTTCTCAGTTTTGGCTTAAGGGCAAGCATGCCTAAAAATGGATTATAGGATGTATGGATTCCCAAAGGTGTGGAAGATAAAATATTGGTATAGAAGTGTGTGATGGATGTCTTTATATGTATAATAATTTTCAAAGGTGTACATTGCCCAAAAGGTAGTTTGTTGACCTTATTTATTTTAAGTTTCTTGGGTTTTGGGCTATGATAGAAAATGTTAAATGGACCAAATGGGTGGTCAAATCAAGCTTAAAATATATTTGAATGTTTTTGATTTTCAATTTATCCATGTTTTTATCAAGATGGGGGCCTAATTGGCAAGTTGGTTTGTGAAAGAAGTATGTTTTAGAAGATGAGATAGGTGTTGATAATTGGTGTGATTGAGAGGGAATATGAGATTGATCTAGATATGAAGTTTTAGGTCTTGAAATTACGTCTAAAGAAAATTTTGGGATCTACAAATTCTAGGTAGGGCTATAAGGAGACTAGACAGGTCTAGTAAGAAGAAGAGTGTTGACATGTAGCAAGAGGAAGTTGTCAAGGTAATAAGAGGTAAGTTCCAAGTAATGGAGAGTTTTTAATATATTTTTAAGATGGTATTATCCTATTGATAGTATTTATAGGTCCTCAATATCAGTTGGTGCCCATTTTACCATTTTGTTAAAGGGGGAGAAAGTTCCTATTATGAGAGTGCTTGAAGAGAGAGAAGAAAGGTGAGTTGTATATTAATGGGTGTTGACATAAATGATAAAGGGGGAGATTTTTGGATATTTTAAAATGATTTCATGGATTTTTATTGGTGAGTGGATGCAATACCTTGATAATTTAAGTGATAATGACAAAGTTTACAATGTGTTTATCCTAGTAGTTTGAAAGAGGATTGGTTGGTCTTTAGTTTTGGCATGGTTAGAGATGTTCAAGGATGAGTATGGAGTATTTATCATGTGAAATTGGTCTTATAATATTTTTTTTATGATTTGAGTACTTGTGTGTATGAATAGATTTCATCTAGTTGATCATTGTTTTCATTTAGACATTTTGGGTCTAGTGGCCGAAAATTTGAGTAGACAATTTATTGACATCACCATTGCCATGTGTGGATGAGTCAGGGGGAGTTGGTCATATAGTTTTAATAATTTTTTTTACTAGTTTATATATGTTAAAAATTATGTCATGCGATGAATTGTAATATAAGGTATGTAAGTGCAAAGTTGGGCTCCTAAGTAATTTGACAGTGTTTTTCCATAGCCAAATTTGTAATGTGGAAATAAAATTTGAGTAGGAATTTTAATGGTGTTATATTTTTCACATGTGAAGATATCAAGATAATTTGATCATATGGTTTTGTTTATTTTTTTCTTAGTTGATATGTGATAAATTCTAGGTCATGCGATGAAGTGTGTCAAAAAATATGCATGTGCAAAGTTAGACTTCTAGGCAGTTCTTGACATAGTTGGCTCTGTGGTAAAAACATTTGTGTGAGAAAATTAATGGTGTTATATCTCACATACACAAGGTTTTTAAGATCAAATTGATACATTTTCAGATTATCCTATGTGAGGAGATTATATGGTCCAAATTTTAGATCATGCGTCTAAGTGCAGCAAAAGTTATTGAGGTCCAAAGTTGGCCTTCTAGGTAGATTAGAATGGCTCCCATAGTTTATTTTTCAAGAGATAAATATCGAGACCAAATGAATATATAATTTTTTTTGGTTGATCATAAAAATTGATCTAATAGTGTGTATCAAGTCAAAGAAGTCAAAGTGATAGTTGTTTAATGTTAGGTAGAGATAAAGACTGAGATACTTCTAAGATCTAATGGTGAGCAGATGTTTGTACTAATCAAGATCAATGGAGAGTATTGAGAAAAATGAGTTCAAACTATCCATTGTTTATACATAGATAAATATTGAGCTATGTACAGGAGATTGATAGAGTGTTTTTATTTTAGGATGTCATGAAGAAGTGAGACGATGCCATGTGTTCAAAGTTTAACGTTTGGGTAGTGGCAAACTATGAGTTAAAGTTCAAATAAAATTTATGGTGTGTATTTAATATAATAAATTAGGATACGAGATGATGACATGGTGACCAAATTTTAACTGTGACCATTTGAATTCAAATATTTGAATTTAATAAAGGAAAGACCAATATCTAGTTTTTGGGATATATCTTTTGATCTATGAAGAATTTGCTCATGGTGTAAAAAATGAATTTGTATAGGACTCTAATTCACATCTATAAATATATATTTAAATTTATGAAAGTATGTACAATAAAATTTATGAATGTTCAAATTTTACTATGTGTTTGACATTCATCTGTTAAGAACCTTGGAAGAATGTTTGAGCTTGTGTTTATGTTGTTCTAATGTCTCATTATGAGTTAGATATTTGGGAGTGTTGTAGACTCCATGAGGACCATCTGTGTGCATTATTAAGGTTTGATAATCATATTTAGTTTAAACAAATGGTTAAAAGTGTATTGTGTTTCCATTCATGGTGACTTTGTATACAAAGAGGTGTTTGAACTAATTGGGGTTTAGCATAAGGGTGTTATGATGGATGTTGTCACTTAAGGGGGACCTATATATCATGTGGGATGGGTCCATGTGTTGGAATGTGTTTCTATGTTTTTAATTTACTTCAAGAACTATCAAATAGGTGAATGGGTATCCATAGGACCTTAGGCCTATTTAAAAGAGAGTTGTGCTTAATTGTGAGCCATGTAAGATGACTTAAGGGTTAAGGCATGCCTAATGGATGACCAAGATGTTGTTAATCATGAAGTCTCTATAAATAGTGAAAGTAAATATAGTTATTTCTATATTTTTTATGAGAATATTTTGTGAAAGAGACTTGTGAGAGACTTGTGTGAGAGGAGTATACATTGAAGAGAAGAAGAGAGGATAGATAGTGTGCCTATAGGATGAGTTGATGAGAAGAATAGTTTGTTAACTAAGTGTATGAATTGTAGGTCATATTTTTTATGACATAATATTTATTTTTTAATTTGAATATATGAATAGGTTTGAGTATACATATGAGGATAATTTGAGTGAAGGAGAGAGATTGTGTCATGCCTATGTGAGAAGCCTGTATGAGATTGAGAGGGATTTTGTGAAGCGGTTAGAAATCATAGATCCATCATCAGGTGTTGAAGACATCAATTCTAAGGTAGAGGTGATCACTTTAAAGGAGGTTATAAAGGACTTGATCTTCCTTAGGGGCAGTTGTTCCTTGTGAAATAGGTGTTTCACTAAGGGCCTTTGGTTAGGAGGACTTGATCAAGGTTTTTGGTATAAATGACTTGACCAGTCTCTTGTTTGTAATATCTTATAGTATAATTAGTCCATGTGTTTTAGGCTTGAGAGTGGGTTTTATTCCCCATGAGGGTTTCCTACAAGAATTATGTGTTGTGTGTTTGATCTTGTATATGCATTGAATAGATGATCTCTCTTGTTAATGTTGCTTGATCTAGTTGATATATGCTAATTGTTTAATAGTTTAAAAGGATTAGAATTGGAATTGAAATATCTAAACTCACTAATTCACCCCCTAGTGATTTTACCTCTAACATAATTATCCTAAATCTTGGTCCCATACAACCAATGAGATGTAAGGGCTCATCATTGAGGATTGATATAAGTGAATAAGGTTACTTGGTTTAATTATGCTAGTTTTTTTTTATTAGATAGAAGTGTAAAAGGGTATTTTGTCATGGAAAAAATGTAGACTAGGTTTTATTCTATAATTCTTAACTTTTCAAGATAGTATAAAAGAAATGAGATGTACAATGATCGTGAGAACTAGGACAAGATGCTATGTCATGCTTATTTTAAGAATGTTTTATAAGGGGAATAGGGTGATATGAATAATGAGATAAAATGATATGATACATTTTAAAATTCCTTATTACATGAAATCAAAGCTAAATAATCACTAAGAAAATTAAAAGAAATGTATAACAACACATAAAGAATGAAATTTTTAATAACAAAGAGAGTGAAATGTGAAATGCAAGATCTATATGTAAAAATTAATGATATGCAAAGAGTTCACATATTCACTAAAATATTTCCCCTCTAAGGTTCATAACCAAAATGCTCTATTATTAAAATCTTCCATCACCAAATATGGGCCAACCAAGTTAGGCCTAAATTTATGACCTTCCCTTTTATTCTTATATATTTTCTTGTCAAACCTCAGGTGAATATCTCCTATTTGAATTAGAAATTCATGGATGATTTTATTACACTGATTATATTGTTCATAAGTCATAGTGATATATATTTTTATGTGTCATAATTGAATAAGGGAAAGAAAAAAATTGGGAGATCTCAATAAGAAGTTCTCTTTGGTATTCTACCTTCATAGGGGAGAGATAGGATCCGATCTTGAGAATCTTTAGGCTTCATCATAATTGATGTTAATTCCTACAATATCTAAGGTTAAATTACAAGTTTATTCCTCAAGAACTTGTGGGGAAATTATATGATAAATGGGTTGCCTATCTAACCTAATGGATAAACTATACTTTTCCATTTTTTTATGGGTTGTTTATTTGACAATATGGTTAAGAGCCTCTAAACTAGGAAGTTGATGGGGACTATAAGTTATAATACTATATAGATCAAATGGGAGTTTGATAGGCTCAACCATTTATAGGATTATTATGATTTCAACCATTGAATTGTTCAAGGTAGATAATGTAGTCATAACAATATCTTCACCCACATTTTACATTGTATTCTCCCCATTTTATTTAAATATTTTACTTGGTAAAACTTTTGTGCTCTCATAATTTGAATTTAATATTCATGTTATGGTTATTATGGATTCCTTATCTTTGGATAAATGTGTGGGATTAGGTGATAGTTGATATGTATCCTTGTTATCTTATTTAGGTTGGGTTTGAGGGTGTCAAATGTTTTTGGATCCCCTTGAGAAAAAAAACCTTCCCTATATGAAGGAATATGATAATTTAAACATGGTGTAAGGAATCACCCTCATCCTATGGATCTAGGGCCTTACCAAGAGATTATTATAATTTGTATCTCTATCAATCACATAAAAATCCTTAAAATTATTTTTAGGCCCAATGTTACTATAATTATAATGTTTCCAATGGAGGTTTACTTGAGGTTGTCATAGCCCTATAAGGAATTTTTAGTTGTGGAGAAATTAGTTTATTCATAACCAAGATTTTGGAGAAATGAAAAGGGAACTAATCACTTTCTTCAAATAGTTATTATAAATTTAGTCTTTAAATTCAAGGATGAATCCCCCTCCTAGACATCTTAGAATCCATGGGAAGACTCCTAAGGTATAAAAATCAGATAACATCTCTCGATTTTTTCCTAGGTTGGAGCATGTCTAAGTCAATTTTATTAATTTAGGATTGAGGTGAAGGTGTGATGATATATAAGTTCCCAAACCCTAAGGCATAAATAAATTCCAAATTATGGACCTGATAGTTTTTAATAAGGTTCATAAAATAAATGTGGTAAAACATCTTTATAAGATATATGACTAAATCACAGGCTGTCATAGGCATAGGACTAGTTTGAATATCATCCTCTAGAATGATTTTGGAAATGGGAGTTATTATATGGTACTCTCTTTTCTAATTGTTAAATTTTCATCCTCATCTATTTCTAATTCTACAATTTTTATCTTTCTAGTTTTTTGTTAAGGTCCCAATTGGGGAACAACATCAATGTGTATAAGTGGAAGTTTTAGTGTCATGGGTTCCACCTAGAAAGGTTTAATTGATGAAGTTATATTGTGGTTGTATCTATACATTTCATTGTTTTTGGTTAGGAAATAGGTTTTGGTATATGTTCCAATTGGTGTTTTGGGTAACCACATGATGTGTTGATGAAATTTAGGGGTTTGTATTAACACTCCCTAGGAACATGTATACAAAGGTTTTTTTGTTGGTTCTTAGAGATTATTTGAATATTTTTTTATACTTAATAAAGGCATAGGTATCATGATAAAATACTATATGGAAAATATAGTAGACATTTGTATCATAATATTTTTTACTTTTATTTTTCCCTATTGATAGAAACTTTGTTAATTATTTTGGTAATATCATTAGTTATATTTTTGATCAATATTTTGAAAATGGTTTTGGAATTGGTTTTTAAATTGAGTGTTGTGAGGTGGAAGATGACCAAAATCTACCACATGAACTTTAGGTGGAGGTTTTTGGTTCCTAAATCTCTTTTTTTTATTTTTGACATTATTTTTTTCATGGATTGAATTTGATTATTATTTACAATGCATATCCTCTTAGTTCAATCCATCACACCATCCATAGTGGAATTTCCATTTTTGTTCAAAACCTTGGGGTGTTAATTATTAGGTTTATTTCAATTTAAATTTTTATGACCCCCATTACTTTGGTTAAAGTTTATTAATCATCCATTGGATTTATAATTCATATGGCCATTATTAATGTTTGTTTGGTCTATTCTAAGAATGTTGTTGATTGCTTCTTCATAGGACCTATAAGGGAAATTTTAAATGTCCTCCCTTGTAACCTTGTTGAGAGAGTAAAAAAATATATTGTACAAATCTCTTTAGTTAATGTGTGGGGAAATAGATGAGGAGTATGTGACTTTCCACCATATGATGATGAAATGGGAAATAGATTCATTAGATTCTTTTTTGAAATGTGAAAACTCTTATATGAAAGTATTAATAAGCTTGTTTGTGTGAAATGCCTTGACAGAATTAAACATTATTTGTTTAAAATAATGAATGCAGGCCTCAGGGAGGTGGTAATACCAATATATGGTGAATCCTTACAAGGACTTTTGGAATATTTTAAAAACTACCCCATCCCAAGGTATAAACTATTGGAAATATTGTCATTGATGTCAAAGTTCTAGCATTATTGGTGATAAAGGCCCCATTTCATTTAATAATGTTTGTAATAGATATATCTTGGCTAATGTGTGTTAATATTTATTTAATATTAATGAATATATTTTTGGTTGCATATGAGACAAAAAAGGGCCCATGGAGAAGTCAAAGAGTCATGGGGTAAAGACAAAAGAAGAATGGGATGCATTTTCCCATGAAGAGTCATCTTGGGGAATTCTAAGAGCCACCAAGTGAAGACAAAAGAGGAAGGTCACAATTTATCATGAAGGGACACTTTGAGGAATACTAAAAGTCACCAAGGTAAAGACAAAAGAGGGAAGGATGCTTTTGCTCATGAAGGGTCACCACATGACTTTTCAAAGGCAAAGATATGAAGGGTCATACAAGTTTGGCACCATTTTCCATGAGGATTGAAGGGTCACAAAGGGGGAAGGCCAAAGGTCATTTGGAAAGCTATAAATAAAGGCTTGAGAAGCCATTTGGAATGTGTGAGATAGAGTTTGATTTGAGATAGTAATGTCTAGCTTAGAAGAGCATTTGTGAGAGATGAATATGATTTGTATTTGTTATATCTAGCTTAGAAGATCAAAGGTGAGAGAGAGGAAAGAGATGTTGTAATGAACTATCATTTGTTGAGATAGCAACATTGAGAGATAGTTGTGTGGTATACACAAAGGGGTTGGTGCTCTTGTGGGTTGGTACTCATGAATTGTTGTTGTGTTGGTGCTCTTATGGGTTGGTGCTCATGAATTATTGTTGTGTTGGTGCTCAACAAAGGGTTTGGTGCTCCTTAGGGTTGGTGCTCACAAATTGTTATTGTGTTGGTGCTCATCAAAGGGGTTGGTGCTCCTATGGGTTGGTTTTCATGAATAGTTGTGTTGGTGCTCAGTAAAGGGGTTGGTGCTCTTGCAAGTTAGTGCTTGAAAAATTTTTTTGAGATAGTTCTCATTCATATACTTGAGATTATTCTCCATGGTTTTTCCCACATTGGGTTTCCACATTATATCTGGTGTCTCTCTTTATCTTGTGGTGTGTTTATTTTTTCAATTTTATTGCATATCTTGAATGTTTGGTTAAGTGGAATTTGATTAATGGAAAGTTTTATAATATATAGATATACTAATTCACCTCCCCCTCTTAGTATATCTCATGCTTAACAATTGGTATCAGATCAGGTTCCTTTTGAAAAGTTTTATAGCTTGAAGGTAGATCGAGAAAGCACGATGGCTGGATCACATGAAGGATTTTATACAAATAAAGCACCTTTGTTTGATGGGATGAATTATGCTTTTTGGATCATGAGAATGAAGATTTATTTGATGGCCCTTGGATTTGACATATGGCAAGCAGTGGTGGAGGAATATGAAGAGCCACAGACACTTGTAATTACTCCAGTAGAAAAGAAGGCAAGTGAATGTAATGTTAAAGCTTTAAATTATATTTTATGTGGTTTATGTGAATCTAAATTTGTTTAAGTTATGAAATGTAAATCTGCTCATGAAACTTGGGTAAAACTTGAGAATATTTACAAAGGTGATGGAAAAGTTTAGCAAGCTAAGCTTCAGACTTTTAGAAGATAGTTTGAGAGTTTGAAGATGGAAGAAGAAGAAGATATAAAAGTTATCACTTGTGAGTTGATCAAATAGTAAATCAGATTCAAGGTCTTAGAGAAATGTTAGAAGAGTCAACGGTGGTACAAAAGGTTTTGAGATCTATACCAATGAGATATGATGCAAAGGTTTTAGCAATAGAGGAGATGAATAATTTAGCTAAGCTAAAGATGGATGAGCTTCATGGTATTCTCATAGCATATGAGATTTGGACTGAACAAGATAAATAGTGAAAGAGAGAAGTGGCTTTCAAGACATCAAAGAAAGGGAAAGCTAAGATTCAAGATCAAGTGATAGTTCTAGTGATGATGAAGATGAAAATGGAGCACTTTTCATTCGCAAGCCAAAAAGGGGAATAGGTAAATATCAAGGAAAATTACCTTTTAAATGTTTTAATTGTGGAAAGATTGGACATTTTTCAGCTAAATGCCCAAATAAGGGTAATGATGATGAAGAAGAAAAGTATAGATACAAGAAGAATTTCAAAGACAAATCCAATAAGGGATTCGAGAAGAAGACCCTGTATTCTAAGGATCTTAGCTCAGCCGAAGATAGTGGAGTCAACAATTTAGAAGAAGAAGAGATTCTATTCACGTCCGTACATGAAGATGATCAAGAAAAAGAAGAGGAAAAAGCTGAAGTGAATATGGAAGTAGAACTCATTTGTGCCTTAGAAGAGTTAGAAGCTATTGAGAAGAAGAATAAAAGATTGATGCGTTGGATCGAGAAAAATGAAAAGGAGTCAAATGAAATTATTGATGATCTAACAGGACACTTGGAAGAAGCCAAGAAGAATGAAGAAGATATAACATCACAGTTGGAAAGAGCAAGAAAAGAATGTGAAAGGTATGTTATTGAAATTTCCTCTTTAAAAGAAGATATTGAGAAAATAGTTAATGATAAAGTAGTTAGTGATTCAAAATTTACGGATAGCACTAACATGCTGAATAAGATATTGGAAAGTCAAAAAGAAAATTTAGATAAGACAGGGATCAGATTTGAAAAGAAAAAGAGCTATGCTGAAGCTCTTACAAAAGAGGAAACAAAAAGGGAAGAAGTGAAGAATGTAGAGAACATTTCAAATAGAGAAGGCTAGAGGGAACAAATCTACAAAAGGTAATCAGGTCATAGATATACAGATAGGTCTTATTTTTATGGCTATTGTTTTTATTGTAATGGATATGGTCACAAGAAATTAGAATGTAGAAAAAGAGTTAACAATTTTAGAAATAAGGAGAAATAAAGTCAAGTAGAGTCAAGTAGAAGCTACAAGTCTTTTGCTCCTCTATCAAGCTTTGATGAAGAGACCATAATATGCTATAAGTGCAACAACTTTAGACACATAGCTCGGTACTGTAGAAGAGTGTTCGAGTCAGTCAAGAAGGATCAGAGTTTCAAAGCTCCATTCATCAAGAAGAAAGATTAGAGTTTCAAATCTCCATTCATCAAGAAGGAAGTTTACACTTGTTCATGGTAGAAGAAACAACCTAAAGATTCTATGATGGTTTAGACAACTCTGCATGTAATAAATAAAGATCAACCATGGTTAGTTGATAGCAGATGTTTGAGGCATATGACAAGAGATAAAATTAAGTTCATAACTCTAAAGAAGATCAATGGTGGCATAGTGAGGTTTGGAGATAAAACCACTGCCAGGATAGCTAGAAAAGGTACTTACTTTGAGTTTGGATTATGGTATAACTAAGACTAAGAATGTTTTGTATGCAAAAGGTCTTAAGCATAATCTATTGAGTGTTAGTCAAATATGTGATCAAGGATACACATTAAAGTTTCATGCAAAAGGTTGTGAGGTTAGAAGAAAAGATTCAAATAAGTTGATTACAGATGCTCAAAGGATAGGGAATAATTTTTATGTATTATCATATATCTTTTCAAAGGCATGACCAAAGGACACATTCAAATATTTGCAAGAGGAGTTGGGATTAATTTCTATTATTTCCTGCAATTGATGTTCAGCATCAGTTAAGGGGGAACTAAGTGTTAGCTCCAAGTAGGCCCTTTGCCATTGATGTTAAAGGGGGAGAATAAAAGGTATAGGTACAAGTGTAGAAATAGGTACAGGGAATAGGTATAGGTTACTACAGTAAGGGGGAGTTAC